>APFE030660774.1:0-113701 GCA_000404065.3 Pinus taeda | reverse complement strand
AATGTTTTTATAAATATCTTATTAAAATAAATCTATAAATTTTTATAACATAAATTATAACCACATAATTACCCTGATAGGCATCTCTTCTTGAAAATGGTCAAGCCAACCTTCGTCTACCCTTTTCTCTTTCAGCGGGCATTAGTCCTGCGCTCTGACAACGACATTTGTCCCCTTCAAGTACGTATTTCAACATTGCGTGGACCACGAGGAATTTGTCTCCATCATTTCCTTATATCAAAGAATGAATGGGAGATTTTCCCTACAAATCGTTGGGAATTGGATGAGCTTCATGATGGAATTAAAGGCTCACATGCCTTTAAAATCCTGTGCTGAGAATGCATCACTGCCTCATGCTATATACACGCCTTGTCGGTGGTTGGCGAGGAGACTCAAACTTGCAACGTAGGTTATAATGGAAGCTTTGAAAACTGCGGATGCCCACAAATGGGTTCCTCGACATGAAATTAGAGATGTTGCGAGGGCTTATATAAGAGACACCAAATTTTTGGATTTTGTGCTTAAATCATTGGCAAATCACATGGTCGGAGGTCACATTGTGTGCAGGGCCATGAATCCCACCACCAAAGTCTTGAAATATTGCATATAGGATCTCAGCTCATCCCCTCTAAGTAGTCATGTTTGCGCCCTCACCATCGTTGGGTCAATGAGTGTGGAGGAGATCAATCAGAATGATATATATAAACACATTGAGTACATCTACATCCTTGTCCTGGAAATCTATGAGCTTGCGACCAACAAAAATAGCACACTGACAGCCATTCCAACAACCAATTGAATAATTCTTGACACCAAGCACTTTGTCAAGGATCACAGAGGATAAATGACGAGGAGAGGCTCCTGCAATCAATGGGGCTTCGACGACGATGAGATGCTCAGAGTTATGTGCACGGTGTCCCTGAGCGAACGTTTCCTGACCAACAACAAGAGTAGGTGTATCCCACCTCCCACGCCTCTGATAGACATCATGGTTCTACTGCCTCACGCCACCATTTTTTATCTCAAGAGGGCATCCAAGAGGGCCCTCAAGAAAACCTAATAAATCACAAGTGATTTCCATGCAGAGTCCATCTTCAGTAACACGAAGACAATGATGTTGAGAAATATAGGGCATAGTGTTATGGAACCATCTCACAAAAAGATGGAAAAGATAGATAAACACCTTATAAATAAGCCTCTTCGAGGGGGAAACCTCCTTTACATTACACAAATGAAGAATTCTTGGATGATACAAATGACAAAACCTCCTTTCTATATATGGGAGTCTAAGGGTTCACGATATAGCCAAAGCCGACCCAACAATAATAATATAAGGGCACAAACATAATAATAGTGGGCTTCTATGGGGCACAATAATAACAATATGGGCACACTAGGGGCATAACAATAACAATAAGGGATACAATGACAATAGTAATGGGGGAATCACTAGTATTATAGGGACCTAACACATGGCGAATAAGTGATTTCTCTTCTATTAGTAATTGCTTGTGAGTGTTTTTTACTTATTTAAATTATGATATTCTTTTACTTAGGTTATTACTATTATTTTTCATCAAACAACTACCAATGCATAAACCATAAAGAGACAAGAGACACAAAATATAGGTTATAAACCAGGGACAAAACCTCTCACTCTTTGAGAGGAAAACTTGAACAAATTCTTCTTTTTTATAGAGATTCCAATTGACAAATACCAAGACCGAGACCCTCGACCTATTTGATCTCTCTAAGATTAAGACACCAAACTTCTTATGTTTCCCTCTTGAGTCAACGATATTCAACTACCTGCTCCTTCCTTCTGCTTCAACTTCATTTTAGATCTCAACTTCCTTTCCTCTGCTTTAGGCTTGCAACTTCTCAACCCTAAACAAAAAACCCTAGCATGTGTAGATGACCATCCTTTCTACCTCGATTTTCTTCGCTTAAGGTGGAGGATTCCTCTTTGGCAACTCAAATTGTGTTGCACCTCAATTTTCTCTAGATTCAACCTTCAAGTATCACAACAGAACCTCAACTTCTTCTGTAGTGGAGAACACCATTTCCTCGCACTTGTGAAGTGGATTATCCTAAAGCATACCCACAAATATTACCCCTGACTTCACCCTTTATGTCCTACTCCTCGTTGGTCATGAGACTCCTTACTCACTCTTCCTATTGTAGACTATTCCTTGACTGAAAATCTTTGAATTTTTTTCCTCTGAACTTAGGTCGAGTTGCCTATTTATAGTGGTTTTCCTCTGTAAATTAGCTGACATGAGATAGTTGATATGACATGTCTCTTAGAGTAGGTTATTCACTCCATTTTGTAGCCAACTTGAAGGAGATTTTTAGTGCTTGGTCTTGGAGGGCTTACATACTGCTTTAAAGACTCATACAAAATGTAACATACCCAAGAAGGGTCCTTCATACATGACATTGAATCAATTTGACTTTATGACCAATCCTAAGGACTCACAATAGGAGTCATACTAAAAAAAAAATTCCTTGCTCATGAAATCCATGAGACACACATTATAATAATAATTTTATCTTTATTCTTTTCATCAATTACATAAAATCACAATTACACATGTCATTATGAAGACTGAACCTAGTTACTTTTCAACACTTCCTCTTAACTAGAGAGGTATTCATAATGGTACTTGGTCATTCTCAATCGGAAGAATTTCTCATAAGAAGATTCTGATTGCTAACCCATATGTATAGCATCATATCAACCAACATTTTCACATAGCAAGGCCTTGACTAATAGCTCTATCTCTCCACAAGATTAGAGCACAATGTTGGCGAGCTCAATGATGTATAGACGCCCTCATCATTATATCTCTCGTAACATACCCCACCTGGGTTCTCAGGGTGTGTTCCACGGGGACTATTCTTATCTTGGATTCTTGATGCCCTAATACATCCTCAAAGAGCATCAAATGCCAAAAGTTTACTCAATCCTCCATACTATCTTCCCAAGTGAAGACAAGAATGATGTGTCTATATCTCCCTCTTAATTAGGGAGGACATATCTATTCCAATAAATGAATGTACTCATTCCTACGGAAGGAATGTACATACGCTCCCTCTTAGCTTAGGAATTTCCAAGTTTCTTCCAAGTAAGAAACTTGTTTCCAAGGTCCCTCTTAATTAGGGACCTACAATAACTCCTTAGGTAGAGATGATGGGACAATCAACTACTTGAAGAGCTCCTCTTCATGATGTCATGAACTTATTTCATTATCTAGGAGCCTTCATGTTTAGGAATTCTACATAGGGCACCGACCATCCATCACTTTCATCCATGAGTTAGCCATGCCATCATCAGAAAGTGATCCATCAGTCCATATCTGGCCTTCCTTCATGCCATGTCTACATAAGGATATTTCATCCTACTACACGTGCATTGGTGGTGGAAGACATCCATAGATCTTCCCTTGGCAACCCTACATAAACCCATTCAGATATTTGTAAAAAAAAAAGAAATGAACATTAAAATCAATATTACCTTTGTGATGGTATTTCATCATGACATATTCTAGTTTGCATAAATGTCCTGCATACATATCGACACATCTCCCAAAGATATATATTGTCAAGGGTCTCTTCCTTTTCAGACTTCATTAGAGTCTTCATATCTTCCATGGAGATATCCTAGTCAAATCTTCTTGGTCTTTCAGATGTTATTTGACTTTACCATGATTTCATATTCCATGCTCTCTTCCTTCCATTCTTCACACACTTTTCATTCATGGGAGCTTCCAATCAGAGTTCCTCAATTGTAGTCAAGGACCTCATATTTCATATGAGGAAATATTATGTTGATTTCATCTAGTGAATGTGTGACCAATACATTCCTGCATTCCTTTGAGGGAGGATATCCCTTCTTTTGATCATGCTCTTAAGATAGATCATTGGTCCACGTTACTTGCAACCATATGACATGAATCTTCAATATAAATTTAAGCATACATACCTCAATTTCCATTGGGTCATCCAGGCTTCTTGCAACAACTTCCTTGATTGAAAGAGCTTCAGTCCCTTGATCACATCCACTTTTATGTCTTCATACCATCATCCCATGAATTCCACAAGTTTGAAGTTCTTGATGAAACACTTTCTTCCACTCATGATCGATGAACCTTTTAATGAAGATTCCATCAAATAATCTTGAGGATCTAAAGTATCCCCATTAGCAGATGTTTCTGTTTGACAAATGTATGATGAACCTTGTACTAGATGACCTTTCTAGTTGTGTTTCCAATGAGATTCCCAAGAGCTATATCCCTTTTTTCCATAGATTCTAACCATCTTTCATGCTTCTCTATGATTATGTCCCGAGTTTTTTCTTTCAATGCTTATATGATGCTTAGATGCATCCCATTATTTTACTTAGTGAATCATGATAGCCATATCTTAGAAGACTTAGGAATTTAAAAATAACTTATGTGAGGAAGATTATCTCAATAGTGGAGATCTATTATTTTCGCCTTCTTGGATCTCTTCTTTTCATCTTCCTCCACTTCCTTGGTGATGTGAGCTTCTTCTCTTACTCTTTTGTTATTGTCCTTCTTGATCTTAGGAAAATCTCTCCTATAGTGCCCATATCCTTGACACCTATAGCAATGTATTTTAGTCACGTTCTTTTTTTTTTTGAGGACCTATAGTTTTGATTTTAGATACATATGGGATGAGGGGATCCTTGATGGATTCTATAATAATCCATTGAGCCCTAACTTACCCTTTCATATACTTTTCAAGAGCTTGAGCATCTTCATTTCTTAGTTTAGTGATAGAACCTTTGACATGTTCCATAAACTCTTTTTCAATGAGATTTAGATTAGTCCTTTTCTTCCATGCAAGATAGTTTGAAACCCCAAACTATTTTTTGATTTCCTTGCAAAAAGACATTTTGACAGATTCAAATGTGGACATAAATATACTTACTTGATAGGATGCTTCTTCTTCTTGTTACTTCCTTGATGTTGATGATGATATAGAAGATAGAAAACTTCTCCTTGATAAAGGTAGTTTTCTTCAAGAATGATCCTTGATCCCACAAAGAGTGAGATGGCTCTGTTTTTTGATCTAGCTTCCTTTGGATGTTTAGGCTTCAAAACACTTTAACTTGAGTAGGTGTAGGGTTTTGGCCTTCTTCCTCTTGATGATGATCCCAATAATTCTTTGTAGACTTCTTTGATCTAGGATTACGATGCTTCTTTTGACTTCAAGATGATCTTCGCTTTGATGCCTTCCTTGAGATTTGATCCTTGAGTGTCCATTGATAAGATGCCCTTCCTTGACTTAGTCACCTTAGCTCTTATACCATGTTGAGAAATCTAGGGCATAGAGATTAAGTGATTTCTCTTCTATTAGGAACTGCTTGGGAGTGATTTTTATTTCTTTAGATTAGGATCTTCTTTTACTTAAGTTATTAGTGTTCTTTTTCATCAAACAGCTACCAATGCATAAACCACAAAGGGACAAGAGACACATAATATATGCTCTCAACCACGAACCTAAACAATTTCTTCTTCTAATAGAGATTCCAATTGACGAATACCAAGACCAAGACCAAGACCTATTTGACCTCTCCAAGACCAAGACACCAATCTTCTTATCTTGTCCTCTTGAGTCAATGATATTCAACTGCCTGCTCTTTCCTTCAGCTTCAACTTCCTTTCAGATCTCGTCTTCCTTTCCTATTCTTCAGGCCTGCAACTTCTCGTCCCTAAATCAGAAACCCTAGCACGTGTAGATGATCGTTCTTTCTACCTTGATTTTCTTCGCTTGAGGTGGAGGATTCCTCTTTGGCAACTCAGCTTGTGTTGCACCTCAATTTTCTCCTAGATTCGACCTTCAAGTATCATAAAAAAACCTCAGCTTCTTCTGCAGTGGATGTCCACCCTTTCCTCGCACTTGTGAAGTGGATTATCCCAAAATAGACCTAAAAATATTACCACGGACTTCGTCTTTTCTTTCCTACTCCTCGCTAGTCATGAGACTCCTTCCTTGCACTTCCTATTGCAGACTATTCCTTGACCAAAAATATTTGAAATTTTGTCCTTTGAACTTAGGTCGAGTTGCCTATTTATTGTGGTTTTCCTATGTAAATTAGCAGACATGAGAGAGTTGAGCCAACATGTCTCTTAGAGTAGGTTATTTACTCCATTTTATAGCCGACTTGAAGGAGTTGTTTAGTGCTTGGTCTTGGAGGGCTTACATATTGATTTAATGACTCATACAAAATGTAACATACCCAAAAAGGGTCCTCCACACATGACACTGACTCAATTTGACTTTATGACCAATCCTAAGGACTCACAATGGGAGTCATACTAAAAATAAAATTCCTTGCTCATGAAACCCATGAGACAAGCATTATAATAATAATTTTATTTTTCTTCTTTTCATCAATTACATAAAATCACAATTACACATGTCATTATGAAGACTAAACTTTGTTACTTTTCAACAAACGACAACGAAGATCTCTTGTTTGGAGCCCTCGAATTGGGGTTGAGTTTCGTAGTCCAACATAACGACATTGACACGTTGAGCAAGTTTCGGTATTAAGGCGGAGAAGGAGGTACCACTGCCAACATGGCCGACTAGTCAGTCAAATTTCCATGTGGCACCAAGGATGATGACAATGAACGGACGATTGCCTGCAACGTGTGCGAGGTGTGGCAACATACTCGTTGTATCCACATTGCTAACGTTGTGGAAGTTACAAACATGTTCTTTTGTCACCGTTGTAGGCTCCACTGCTTCCAATCTATACTTCATTTATTTTTTCTTCAATACATCCACTCCATTCCATTCTTTAGATATTTTTTGTATACATATAAACACACTATTATTCATCACATTTTTTACATTATCCTTGAAATAAGCTTAAAAAAATTCCATCAAATCTAATCAATGATGAAAAATTCGGATGTATCAAAGTTGAGAGGTGCTTGTTACATGTCCAAGTTAATGGAATGATATTTGTAATATCATGTTTATTTCTCATATTCCCATCGGTAACATTCTTGTGAATTAAAGTTTTGATGTGCTTGTTTCATGGTACATTAGTGTGATGATATTTGTATTATTATGCTCCTTATGATATTTGTAATTTATAAAATATTATTTTTAAGGAAATTAGTTTTGAAGTTTAAGTATTTGGGTTGATGTTACAGTTTGAAAGTGAAATTTGATTTTTAATTTTTTTAACTAGTCGTACTCATAATTTGGGTGGTCTTTCGTTTGATTTTACCACTTTATCTCTAAGACTGATGCTTCGTGGTGTTTCATAGCGTGAGGACAATGCCTTTATAAAAAGTGAACATTTATCAAGGATGAAAAACTTTTTGTACATATTATTAAATCTTAATTTTATTTTTTTTATAAATATTAGTGGTGATTTTAATTGGCTATAATTATTAAAAAAATATAAAACTAACCATATAAATGATTTTTTTTTTTAAGATTATGTAATATTTATAATAATTTCGATTTTATTAATATTATTATTTATGTTATATAAATTTAGAATTTATTTATTTTATTAAGGGAATTGATCATTAGGGGAGTCTTACAAGTTTTTTTTGACATTTTAAAATTTTATTTTAATGTTAAAAATATTTACTAAATATAATATATAATAAAATTCAAATATGAAATATAAAATTACATACAATATAAAATTTAAATTATCTCTATGAAATATAAAATTATGTGTTAAAAATTTAATAAAAAAGTAATGACGTTAATAAATTACTATTTTTTTTGTTCGAAGATTATTAAAGACGGACAATGTAGTATGTAATTGCTCCTAATTTTACTTGATCTATCCACATTTATGGACACCCATTTCTTCCACTGCAAGCAACGACTTATATAAATTTGCAATCTTATCCACTTCACTTCACAAACTCCCAAACATAATCCGAATTTCTGTCAACTGTGACTCGCATTTGAATTGTATGTCCATTGTTAAGACATCATTGGACCATAGGATTTCAAGGATGAGTAGAGAAGAATTCCACAAAGAGAAACTTTTGTAATCTGATTACGTAGACAAGGACGGTACCACAGTTAGAGTGACGAAGAAGATCGTTTATCCTACTGTGGAGGTCGAGGGTTCGATTCAACTGTCTCAGAGTAAGAGAGCCAAAAATGGGGCACAAAAATCATGGGTGCTGCTGCAACCCTCTCCGCCCATCCTTACAATCAAGAAGATGCGATGTGGACTGCCCGAGTAGAGAACCTGACCCCCAACTCATATATCATGAAACCATCTACAGTATAACATTCAAAGAGTATGCTCTCACAAAAGAAATCTTTGATCGAGGAGGAATTTTTGCTTTATCTATTCTTTCTCTGATTAGATTTTCTATGCGTAGATCCCTTGGACTCGATGCTGCACAACTTCTACAAATGGGCCAAGAAATTTTAGAATTTGGCCTCAAATGTGTGGACCGGCTGTAAGTATAACTTCAGTAGCTTCTTGTGTGTCTGCCTGTGTTTTCAATTGACGAATTACATTTAAATGCAGTGAAAAATGGGCACGTCATACCAGATACGACATGGGGGAAGCTGAGCTTGGGTGCCAAATCCCTAACAAGGTCGCTTCAAAGCTCTATTCTGACAGACATTTCCGGTTTCTCCATAAGAGAAGTTACAGAAAACATAAGACTCATTGAATCACTGACCATTGTAAGTTGTTACCATGTGAGGAAGGATTGCGGGAGAAAATGTAGAAGGTTTAATTTGGTTACAGATTAAGGAAAACGACATGGAAGGGAAGGGTGCTTTGGGGCTTAAGAATGGAGCCTTCTTGGTTAGCTTCACAATGTTGCATGATCCACCCAGTGAACTTCAGTGATGTGGGTATCATATGGTGTCTGGTGTTGTTGATATTAGGTTGTCCATGGATGTGGCTATTGTTGATGTGAGGAAGCACAAGACTAATGTGGTGGAGAGTGAGGATGGTGTCCACCAAGTCGAGGTTTTGGATGTGGAGAGAGAATTGGAGGCCAAGAAGCTAAATGCGTGAATTCTAGGGCTACATTGCATGTTGGGGATGCATAATTTTCCAGTTGGGTTGGAGTGGATTGGGTTGACTTTTAGCTAGGAGGCACCCAACAAGGGCTGGGGTTTTGCAGGTAATGCATATGAGTCTGTCCAACATAGTGCAAAGTGATATAAATTATGTATCTTGGCTCAATGGTAGTCTGTCACAAACATAAAACTCATGGTATATTTCAATGATATGGAAAAACTTGATATAATTTATCATAATTGTTTCAAAAGGGATTAGAAACTTATGTAGTGTTTTGGAATGCACAGGACAAGGTAAGTATGCATTGTCCTATATGTAAATTTTATGTCCTATAATTTTGGGACTACAATCATCACATGTTATCGTCTACATGGCCATGGTAAATATGCCCTTGCATTGTTTTCCCAAATCCAACAAACAAGCATAAAGCCAAATCACATTACATTCACCTCTGTCATATTTGCTTACATTCATGTAGGCTTGGTGGAAGAAGGTTTGGATTACTTCAATTGCATGAGTGGAGAGCATCAAATTGAACCCAACATGAAGCAATATGCCTGTATGATCAACCTTCAAGTAGATCATGGTAAAAGATCTTCTCTAAAATCCTCGATTGAGTTTTTGCAAGGCTGCCAAAAATAGACTATGACACAGACATTGAGATGCTTGCCATTTTGAAGCTTCAAGCCACCTTGATACAAAAGATGATGGGTTAGAAAATAACATAGAAAAATCTGCATTAGAAAACAACTTATGGGAACTAGAATGATGGACAACAAAAGCTTGGAGTTGAAGAAATAAGAGAAGAAATCTATCCAAAGGAATGATTAAGTCTCCAAGGTAAAATAGCCAAAAACTCATGGGAATTAGAATAATACACAACAAAAGGCTGGAGCTGAAGACAAGGGAAGAAATCATCCAAATTTTGTGCAAGGAGGATAGACAATGATGCAAATGTCTAAAAGGGTGCAAAATATTTTTAAGGAATGCACGCCTCTTCTATGTGAATAATTAAGGCATGACATACAAAGTAAATTACTGTAGCCAACAATCAAGAGAGTAGCAAAGTATTCTTCAAAAGAGGACATAATTTCTCCAAATAAAGTGAAATCCTTTGGGCACCACAAGCTTTAGAATTCATAATTTCTCTCCTAATTCATAAGGTTCCCCTATGTCCAAGATCAAGTTTTTATTTGAGTTTGAAGTCTTGGATTGAAAATATTACCAAGTATCTTGAATAAAAGTATCTACAAAAAGTCTTCAAAGTAGGCTTTAAATCATTTATCCAAATCCTCGTTTAGTTTCTAGAGGAGTCTTTAGCAAGTTTTAAATGTGGAGGAAGAAAACGTACAAATGGAACAAGTAGCACATGGCCCTGCACTCTGCCTTAGATGTGGAGGAAGCAAATAGTGTCGCACTTTGCATTAGTTTGGAATTGTGGAGGAACACAGAGTGTGAATCACCCACCTTGCCTTCCCCCTCATTCTACATCTCTACATGAACTCTCACTCCCCATCCTCGCATGCCACATCACCCATTTCTCTCTATAACCATGGATCACCTACACAAGTGCAATTGCCAACCAATCAAATCACCATGTGGAAATGATGGTTGCATGAAATATGGAAGGAAAATTGTTATTTGCAACAAAAAATTGTTGAATTTCTCAGTCTTGCATTCCAAGCAGAAGAGGAGGTAGAGTGACTGGGATTCCAATTGGTACTAAGTAAAGGAAGACACATTGGTTTTAAGAAAGGATTGGCACTTGCTTCTAGATAAATGACTGAAGAGAATTTGTCACAACCTTTAATAATAATTCCACTATAGAATTTTGCTAGTGCATATCGAATGACATTGAAGAAATTGGTCTTGACATTGAATCGATCTAGCACGAGAAACATTCTGGACATTCAAGAAATGATTTGCCTTTCTTTGCTAAAAATTTTTATGTCCATAAACAAATGATACTTTCTATAGAGGTGGAGTTCTACATAGAGTGAGAAGGACCCGTCTACTCAAAAACATACTTCACTCTTTTTGTTTAAATAATGATGGATCTAATTGTATAAGATATTGATGGTTTTACAATGACAAGTAAAATGATTCTCTTATTTCGAATATTCATTTATGTAAGTGTAAATTGGATCATGTTAATGTATGTTGTTTTGATTGTCAATTATTACTTGGGGCATGCTCGCCTGTTACATCCTCAAAATTTGGGGGAACATTGTGCATGTCCTAAGAACTATCCAGACGTTCCTATATCCCTGAAACTTGGTAGAATATTGATTTTTGTCTGTGTCTTTCTCATATTTTTTTCCCTTTTCATGGAAAGTTAGGCT
Organism: Pinus taeda; assembly: GCA_000404065.3. Lineage (NCBI taxonomy): Eukaryota > Viridiplantae > Streptophyta > Pinopsida > Pinales > Pinaceae > Pinus > Pinus taeda. Next base: position 102,298 of record APFE030660774.1, on the reverse strand, counting down.
GCCATTTATTACTCGAATACACACGATGCCAATTTAGTGTTCAGTTGGAGATTATTTACTTGTGTCATAACACAAATGTAATTGATGCAACTTATCTTGTCAAACTAATGTAGGAAGACCAGGGATAATGAATGATCATGTTGACCAATCAATTTCAGATGTTGGTAGGGAAAACAAAGACAACTGCATTCCCCCTTTTTCCCTACAGTATTTAGATAGACAGTGGCTCAACTTAGTTGGATTGTTCTTGACTCAAATATCAATGAAACTAGAACCAAAGATGTCATTACTGGATCTATTTTAAAACAATCATTCATATTGGTTGAGCTAACCTGTTATATTAATCAAATTACATATGTTATCTTTTTTCATTGTTAATATATTTGAAACACAAAGATGTTAAAAAATGTACTATGTCAAATATTTTTTTCCTCTTTATCCGATGAAAAGAACATACCGTGTGTGGAAAATTATAGAGGAGGAGCTTGTTGTATTTTACTACAATTCCTACACATGGTAAAAATAACAATTTTGTTTATTTCTTGAATTCAAAGTTCTTGAAGTGAAAAAGCCTAGAATATGTGGAAAGTAACAAAGGATGAGGTTGTTGTATTTTACTACAATTTCTACACAAGGTAAAAAAAGACAGTTCTGTTTATTTTTTGAATTCAAAGTTGTTGAAGTGAAAAAGCATCTATAAAAAACACAAAAGCACATATTTAAGTAGTCAAATATGTGTTAAAATCTTAGTGAATTTACTTGGTCTTAAGTTTGTCCATTTGATGATCAAGCTGCCAATTGCAAGCCTTGCGACTCAATCTCTGCAAGTAATTCATACCATGTTTCCCTCTAATTCTATCAAGATTACTAGACTATGTTTTTTCAGAAATATTCTAATGTTGGCAAACGAACTCATATTTTGTGTGACCCTTCGCCAATACTAAAACCCTCTCCCAAAAGATAAGTGTCTAGCCATTAGTTCTTTTAGAATTGCAATCCGGTCTAGAGACATGCTTGATTCCTATTGCCATCGTTGCGCTTGAGTGTTGAGGGGCACTTAAAAGAAGGCAAAGTGCCCCTTCTACAACTCTTCAATCTTGAGGATGGTTTCAATTGTGTTTGAGGTCCTAAATCAGTAGGAAAGAAGAAATATCACAGATGAAGTTGCAGACAAGATAGGAATATCTTTCTCCCCTTATGAAAAATAGTTTTCAAGTGAAATTTTACATTTTGTCAAATCCCAACTATAAAGACATTCTAGACAAGTGCGTTGGAGTCCTACTTTAATTCAAACATCTCTACTCAACTCCATTTCAAGTAAAGAAAATGTTTTCCAAAACAAATTTAATAACCACCACATAATTCGGGACTATTCTAACTTCATGCTAGCCATTACTTTCTCTATGAGAAACTTAATATTGTGAACCCCATATTTCACATTTAATATATGATATATTCCTTCATTTGGGTAATTGTTTCCTTCTGAGAAATTTTTTTTGGCCCCTTTCAATTCTAAGTTCTTTTCGAACTTGAAGAGTTTGCAGCGCACCAGGTTTGATGTTGCCCCTGCTAGGGTTCCTGAGTAAACCCGTTGCCCATCTCCACTGCGCTCATGACTATCCTGCTTCTGCTTTGCTGCTAACTCTTACACCATGAATCCGATGAATCCGCCCTCCGGAGGGGTGGGCTCAGCCCCCCCTCCCCCCATCGGTCCCTCTTCTAACATTCCAGTAAGCGCAGATGCTCCGACCAGTCCTGACTCCACCCCACTGGCCGCCCATGACAGTGATCCTGCCATCGACAACATTAGTGACTTTGCTGCAGGTTCTACGGCAACCAAAGACAAAGGCATCGACCAGAATGACTCGACATCACAACCAAAAGCATTCTCTACAACATGCATCCCCAAGTCTGCAAAAAGAATCAAAATAGATCTTCCCAGCGATCGAATCAATAGCCAAATCCAATATATGAGGGATCATGCACTCATAGGCAAGTTCCTCAGATTCTAGCCAACTGAAAAGGCCTTGCAAGGATGGATCGCCTCCAAATGGAAGCCTAAAGGACAATTCACCCTACAGCTCGGTCCCAAAGGTTTCTTCACTGCTACTTTCAACTATCTGGAAGACAAAACTCGCATCTTCGAAGGAGGCTCGTACTTCTTCAACTCTGCAGGCCTGTACCTTTGTGAATGGAAAGAAAGGTTCAATCCAGACAAAGAAGATTTCAACTGGGCTCCAGTATGGATTCGTATGTACTCTCTTCCCCTGGAATACTGGAATAAGGAGAGACTAAAGGACATAGGCAATAGCCTGGGGGTTTTCATCAAAGTCGCTGAGGAAACAAAATTCCGAAGATACACCTCCTATGCCAGGATCTGTGTACACATGCATCTGGCCAAAGCACTCACGGATTCGGTAAGTCTATTTCATGACGATTTTGAATGGGTCCAAACAATAGACTACGAGCATGTTCCTTTTCGTTGCAGAAAATGCCATGAACATGGCCATCTTTTCAGGGATTGCCCTTTGAATCTTCATTCTAAAGATCCTGTTACTAAGATGAGCAAAGATGCTAAGGGATTCACAAAGGTCTCTAGTCGTAGAAAGCATGCCAATAAATCTCCTGTTACCCCAGATGATCTCAAGAAACCTGAAACACGGAACAGTTTCGAAATCCTGTCTTCCCAAAATAACATGGAGGATCACATTTTAATCCCTCCTTCAGATACATCCCCTTCTTCACCCTCCCCTCCTCCAAAATCTTCAGCTCCGCTCTCAGCCTCCGACCTCACCAACATCCCCGTCTCTACCTCCTCTGATAAAAAAGATCCAGATACAGCCCTACAATCTTCCACCATGAAGATAGAAGCAGCTCTAACTCTCAGTATTCATCAAAAGTCAAATGAGGAAGAACAGAACAAACCGATACACATGGATGAGGAACCAGAAAGCGTAGATCTGGAGGTCTGGACATTCTCAAACTGGAAACAACGTGTCGATAGAAAGAATTAAATGCTATACCCCCCCGGGAAATTGAAAGACTTGAAGTAGTTTTAGCCAGAGCACAGCATAAAAAATATCTTGGTATTCAGGCAAGCAGTCCTTGGGATGGCAAAAAAATACTGAAAGACACAAAGAAATGCGAGCGCAAAATGGATCTGCAAAGGACCATTATTATTGGAGAAATGTTGGTGGAATCTGGTAGATTTCCCAAGCTGACCAAGTTTTTCAAATCTCTTCCCCACTGTTCCTCATGAAGCTCATCTCATGGAACGTGAGAGGGCTTAACAGCCCTGCAAAACACAGAATGTTAAAAAATATGATCTAGCAAGAAAAGCCTTCATTAGTCTTTCTTCAAGAAACTAAAGGCAATAACACTGTACTGGAAAAGATTCTAAATAAAGCCTGGATAGGATGCCGCTCAGTCTTAGTGGATGCTTCAGGGACTTCAAGAGGGCTAGAAATTATGTGGAACCATCAAGTTCTCTCCCTTCAATATTTTCACGCCACACACTTCTTTATTCAGACTACCTTCCACCTAATCGGGACCAATATCCATAGTCTTCTCTCTAATGTGTATTTCCCACAAGATTTACAAAAAAAGTTTGATCTGTTGGACACACTCACAGCTCTCAACTCTGGCAGGAGCTTTCCCTTTGGATTTGTGGCGGTGACTTCAACATCATCACAACTTTGGAGGAAAAATTAGGAGGAAGATCGAGGCTGGAAAGGGACAGCATCGGCTTCAAAGACTTCATCCACAAAAATCAGTTAATGGACCTTCAGACTTCTAATGGTATGTATACATGGACCAATAAAAGAAGGGGACCACAACATATAGCTTCCAGGCTGGATCGATTCCTTATGTCGGATAATGCCATTCACCTGGGTGGGGACTTTCATGCTTCCATCATGCCTCAAGTGGGCTCTGATCATTGGCCCATAATGATACAGTGGTCGCGTCCAGGCTCTAAGTGCAATAGACCTTTTCGCTTTGAATCCTTTTGGTTTTCTCATCCTAACTTCAAAGAAGTAGTTATCGATGCCTAGAAATCCTTCACTCCCCCTGCAGGAGCCAAGATGTTCCAATTTCAACAAAAACTAAAATACCTTAAATAAGTTCTTAAATCTTGGAATCGCACTCAGTTTGGTAACATTTTTGATCATCGGAAAGTGCTGGAGCAGCAAATGAATACACTGCAACAGTGTATCATCTTTGAGGGAAGAACAAAAGACTATACACAACAAGAGCAGGCCCTCTTGATCCAGATTGAAGCACGAAGGCAACAAGAAGAGACCCTCTGGCGACAAAAATCCAGGATCAAATGGCTTAAAGATGGGGAGAAAAATACCAAATTCTTTCACAGGTCTACCATTCAAAGGAGAATGCACAATAACATTGCCTTCATTAATAATCAGCAAGAGGAGCGTCTGGAGGTGCATGAAGAAGTGGCACAGGAATTCCAAGAGTACTTCCAAGACATTCTTAGGGAACCCCCGGGCTGCAGAAATCAAGCTATTCGATCTATTACGCAACATATTCCTAAAATCATCACCGCGGACCACAACATTAGGCTTCTCCAGCCTATCTCTATGCAAGAAGTGGAGGACGCAATGGCCCAACTCAAGGATGGTAAAGCCCCTGGCTCTGACGGATTCACAAACAACTTCTTTCATGCTTTCTGGGAGCATATCAAAACAGAGGTATGGGAGCTCTGGAAGAATTGTGATCGATGCATTGGATCCTTCCTTCCCTAAACACAACCTTTATAGCGCTCGTTCCTAAAGTGGAAGAATCCAATACTCCTGATAAATATAGGCCTATTGCACTATGCACTGTAATCTACAAACTCATATCTAAATTCGTGGCGAACAGGCTCAAACCTCTTCTCCCTCTCCTCATTTCACCAGAGCAGACAGGCTATGTAGAAGGGCGCCAGATTCTGGACGGTATCATTCTCTCACATGAAGTGATCCACTCCCTCAAGATTCTAAAAAAACTAGGTATGATTCTCAAATTAGATCTTTCCAAAGCATTCAACAAGCTCAGCTGGAACTATATTAATCACATATTACTTGCATTCGGTCTCAATGCTACCTGGACTCGATGGATTATGAATCTCATTTCCTCCCCCTTTTTTTCCATCCTTCTTAATGGTTCCCCATCCCAGCCCTTTCGTCCTTCCCAGGGTATTCGTCAAGATGATCCTCTTTCCCCGTTCCTTTTTGTTCTCATGGCCAAAGGACTTAGTCGCCTTCTTCATTATGCTATCAATTCACACTCTTTAAAAGGCATTTCTCTACATGGTCAACCCCCCATCACTCTCCAACAGTTTGTCGATGATAATATGCTTTTCGGCCATCCATCAGTTCAAGAGGCCTCTACCTTCAAGTTCCTGCTCAATCTCTTCTCAGAAGCCTCTGGCACCACCACCAATGCCTCCAAATCCCATCTCTTCTTCTTCCACACTCCCATTCTCACTCAGAGAAATATAGCCAGGATTTTGGGCTTTCCGATAGCCAAGCTTCCTTCGAAATATCTTGGAGCTCCCCTGTTTTATTCAGCCATCAAACATGCTTCCTGGAGAACCCTCCTTGACAATCTAGAAACCAGGCTCTCCTCATGGACCTACCGCTCGCTCAACATTGCAAGCAGGCTTATCCTAATCAAATCAGTTCTCCAAGCCATGCCTCTGTACTTATTTTCAATCTTGGTTGCCCCTAAATGGGTTCTTAATAATATCTACAATCTTCAAAGAAACTTTCTTTGGGGTTCCTCGGGCCACAACAGAAAATGGGCTCTGGTCGAATGGATGGAGGTTTGTCTTCCAAAGTCAGTTGGTGGGCTTGGGCTGAGGGATCCCCTCCACAACAACAACATCATGGGTGCTCGCATCTGGTGGAACTGGATCTCTAAATCGCACACTCCCTGGGCACGTCTCTGGCAGGCCAAATATGCTCTAGGCAGTCCAATGGAGGATCTCATTCGTATCAGTACAACCACCCCTGGCTCGCTGATTTGGAATGCGACCAAGCAACATAGTGCCTTTATTCAAGTGCATAGCTTCTAGGAAATCCATTCGAGTATCACTACAAGATTTTGGGAGGACTCCTAGCAAAAACTTCCCAAACTCACCTCTCTCTTTTACAAACCCAAATGGCAAGCAACTATGCAGCAAAATAATCAAATCCACGTCCATCAATTTTGGCAGCAAAAATCCCCTCAAGGTTTTCAACTTTGGAGAACAGCAAATACCTAGCAGGCTAACTGGCAGGAGGAAACTTATGAAGAGATCGATCAAGAGCTCAAACTCAGGAAAATTAAACTCTCTAATCAGAAGGACAAAGTGCGATGGGGATATACACCCAAAGGCATGTTCACTACCAAGGAAGCATACCAAATTCTCTATCAACCCACACAGATCATAAAGGATCAACTATGGGATCAAGTTTGGCAACCAAACATCTGGCCTAAGGTCTCCACTTTCCTTTGGCTACTAAGCAAACAACGGATCCTCACTTGGGATAATCTACAAAAGTGAGGATTTATTGGGCCTTCCAGATGTTCCAACTGCAATCTTCACACAGAGACCATCTTGCATCTTTTGGACACCTGCCCATTAGTACCTCAACTTTGGGAGAGAACAACACAGTGTAATAGAAGAACAGGAAAACGTGTGGGAGATATTTTAAACACCATCAGGAACTGGCCTCGGCATCCTTTCCAAAGTCTTCTACTCAACTCCCTCTGGAACCTCTTACCAGGCTTTGTCTACTGGATCATCTGGAAGGAAAGAAATAACATGATCTTCAAAAATCACAGTATGCCCCTTAACATTCTTTGGCTTCTTCTCAAACAAAACCTTCAAGAAACTCTAGCTCTTAGACACTGGCAAGACTCAGATATGCCAATTTTACCCCAGGAATGCCTCATACTGGCCAATTGGAACCTGGATCTCATTTTTATAGCTCATATCAAGCCCAATTCCTCCATCCACTCTGAGTCTGCACAATTCTGGTCTCCCCCTGCCATCCACCCTTACAAGCTGAACTTTGACAAAGCGGCTAAGGGAAATCCTGGGCCGGCTGGATATGGTGGTATCTTTAGAGATGCCGAGGGCTCCGTTATGCACATTTATCACGGTTCGCTTGGAAGAGATACCAACAACGCTGCTGAACTTGAAGGCTTATGGAAAAGCATTCGCATAGCAGAAATAGAAATTTTTTTCCCTCTAGAGGTAGAAGGGGATTCTCAAATTTTAATAGAGGCTGCTATTCAGATTCAATCAGGCTCTTCAGCAGCAAAGATCGCCTCGAGCTGGCGGCTCCTAAGCAGAATGGAACAAATTGAAGAATGGCTCAGGGCTCCACGCAGTATCACCTTCAAGCACATTCGGCGAACAACTAATAAGGCAGCAGATAGACTGGCTAATCAAGGCGCCGATCAGCGACTCCCATTCTTCTCTGGTTCGTTGAACAGTTCCAATGATATACAACTCAAACGAGACTTCACTCTCCTGGTGCAACAAGATCTATCTCTCTCGAATCCGGGTGTTTAAATGTTTAACAGGTACTTGGGCAGCCATTTGGGCGGGCGCGTGGCTTATCACCACCGCCACTCAGCCTCGCGCAAAGTCTATCTTTAATTCCTTTGAACTCAACTTCAATGTTGCATTAATGCAGCCAGTCCCTCCTCTCTAGCCTGTTCATTTTCTTATCATGGCGCCCTCAACTCGTTTCACTTGCGCTCCTCCTCTGCGCTCGCATTACTCCTTTGCTGCTGCAGAGATATGCTCTCAAACTAGTCCAGTGAAACGTTTGGTTCTGGATCGCTGGGTGGACTTATGGTCAAGGTTTCAGGTTTCTCACTGCCCTATCTGCAAATTCAATTGCTGCTCGTCCTCTGTCCTTCCCACTACCCATCTATGTGTTGAAGCCAAGCTATTTTTAGTCCCTTTCAGCTTCCTAAGCATTGTAGCCCGTTTTGAACCTCCTGTTCTTCCCACTACGCCTAGACTTCGCCAGAGAATGGGTTGCAAGAGGGGAAGCTCCTAAGGGCAAGCTGTCTGCTAGGCCTCCTCCTCCACGACGGATTCCTCAACTTTTTGCTCGGACTTCTACTTGGACCGCTATCCTGCTACCAAGAGTGGTCGTGGACAGGGTCGTGGGCAGCTTATTACGGTAGCGCGCTCTATCAATTCTCCTACTAATACAGCTCAGCTCTAGTTCCCCTGTACTCACGACAATTTCTCCTTCATAGCCTCTGTCACCATTGAGCTTTGTGAGGTTACTTCTTGTCCGGTAGTTGACATCCCTGGGGTGACTCTGGAAACGAAGGTGGAAGATAGGCATGGTACCACTCAAATGGATAACAAGCAGAGTAAGGCTCCGGGTCCGAGTAAGTGCATTGTAACCCAGGTCATGGACAATCAGGCTGGTCCGAGTGTCCCTACTGGAGGCGGTTCTTCAAGCAAAGAGGGCCATCCCTCTGAGGATGAAGATGTCTACAAATATGGATGCCGCATCATTGAAGAGCAACCCTCCACCTCCCATGAAGCTTAATCAAGTCTGCATTCAATGGTTATTTATTTCACTGTGTGCTCGAGGGTGCTCAATTTTCACCTATTTTACTGCCCTGATATGCTTACTAGTTCTCATGCTCAGTACTTTGTCCCAAAGTCTAATTGTCGGTTTCCCCTGCGTGGGCGACACTCTTCTAGCCTGTGTATTTTGGTATCGATTTCGGTTTCAGCAGTTTTTGAGGTCTGACCTCAGTTTTGTTTTGGGCAGCGCTTCTCTGTTTTCTTGCCTGGGTCCAGTTATCTTGTTTTGGCTACTGAATTACCTCTGTTCAGTCTTTAGTTTCAAGCACGATAATGGGGATTTTATGTTTCTATGTACTAGTCATGGTTATGTTCCTAGCAGTCCTTCAGGTCGATCCTCAGCAAGTTTTTTGGACAGTGTTCAGCGTTGCTATGTGAGCATGCCACATCTCTGGGCTAGACTTCTCGAGGCTGTGGCTTCTTTGTAAAATTATTTTGTATCAATATAGAGTAGACAAAATAATAATAATAATAATAATTGTTTCCTTCTTGATTATCGTATTTTTAATAAATCCAAATAGAATAAGATACAAACTCTATCTTTACATTGCCCTATCTTGTGCAAATCTTCATGGTACATTGTTCTACTAGTCATGTCCTTTTAGGCATTCTTTTACATCTAAATGGTTGAAACTCCCCAGGTTGTTTCCTTCTATCACACTACCTTTCTCTTATATCCCAAGCATGAACCATCCATAGTGGACTCATCTCCTTGAGATTGCAATTAATATTTTTCACACTTGTATTTTGTTGTACTAGGTTTCAAATATGGTTCCATTACATCTTACCTAATTCATAAAAGAATAAAGTTTGAGAGTTGCCTCCTACTGGTAAGTTCAGAAAATTATTAATTCAAAAAGAAACTTTCCACCAACTACTTTCTTATTTATTATTTTATGATTGTTTGGTTCCAATATAAATTGTCTTACCCCACTCTCCATTTTAGATACAAAACTGGCTCTGGATTTCTTTCGATATATAGAGGTCTTTCACATAGAAAGTTTGGTATGAGTCTTATCTTTGCAATAGGATTTATCCAAATTTTGATATGGTGGTGAACTTAGCAGAAATGGACATATGCGGATATTGAATTGTTTTTTATATGTGCCACAAGCAACTTTATAAGATGTTTTGACAACTTGATGTTATTAATAAACATTGTTGAAAGAAATATGTTACATGTTGTGATTACTATGTTATATCCTAATATAAAGAGAATAAATGTTAATATAAATAAATTAAAATTGAAAACAAAATTAACATTTACTTAAATTTTCAAACCAAAAATATAATTTTATAAACATTAAAAACATATACTAAAAAAACTTAAATTTAATATCAAGTGTTATGTGCTTGATTATAAAGCCTTTTGCTATGAAAATTATGGAAATTTCGGCCATATTTTGATAAAATCTGGCAGGAATTTTTCTAAATCCAAGTTAGAGTTGTCAAAATTCAATATTTTAAGTGTACGAGAGGTTTTTGATGGTGCTAAATCTATTTTTATCATCAAACACATGATTCAAACACTGCTATTACAAAATTTTAATTTTTTCACAAATTCCATCTACTTTTAGCCATCAATACAATTCCTCATCCTCATCAGCTTAGATGACTCCCATTATAAAAACTTAATATACAACCTCTCCAAGTTGAAAAAACCTTTCCTTGCACCTCTTTTGGGACAATTGCGGCTATAACCTTTCTGATAGGGAAAATATGCGATGCACTTCATCCTCATTAAACCTTAATGATACCGTCGTGGCCTGCATCTCCAAACCTAGGAGCTCCGAGCATTGAGTCCTCAGGCGTCCTCGAGGTAAATATACTGTCTTCCAAATAGCTCACTCCTAGCACAGATCTTTGTTCATGTCTGTTCAGTTAATATGGAAACGATCATCCCATCACCTATTGACGACAATGGCGACGACAATGGCTTTGTTTCGTCCTCTTGGATTACCCCATATAAAATTCTCCAATCTCTGTACCCAAATAGAAACCCCATCCACAACTTCACGAGGGGGCAGGGTAGATTTTTTCATCAACAAATGTGGTTTAACAAATGAGGAAGTCACAAAAGTATTCGAGCATCGCAATATGTTGTCTAAATCAACAACCCACAAATTTGAAGAAGTCCTGGAGTTGTTAAATGACTGTGGTGTGACCACTCGTGCCCAGATTCGAATGGTGGTCCTTTCCAATCCTACCCTTTTCTCTTACCGTGCCGAAAGAATCGGGTCTAAACTCACCTTCCTTAGGACTATAATGAGGGGAAAGGATATTTCCAAACTCGTCTGTGTGAATTCATGGGTTTTGAGCGTGGCGGAGGAAAAGCTTAAATCTGTCATTTCACTTCTGCAAAAATTGGGTATCGAGGGTCAAGAACTATCGGAATTGCTGGAGAAGCAGCCTCGATTGCTCACATGTTCAGAGGAAAAACTTATGGAGTCATTTAAACAGGCCGAGTATATAGGGTTTAAGAAGGGATCGAAGATGTTTGCAGCTGCTTTGCGCTCGCTTTTGGGAGTAGGAAAAGAAAATTTCGATCGAAGGCTGCAGTATTTGATCAATTTAGGTTTTTCGGAAAAACAAGTTTCGACATTAGTGAGTCGGCAGCCATCGATTCTTTCGCTCTCAGAGGAAACATTGAAGCCTAAAGTGGATTTTCTGGTCGAATCTGCGGGGCTTCCATTGGCTGAACTGGTTAAGTATCCAACTCTCCTTGGATATAGTTTGGAGAAGAGGATGATTCCCAGGTTTAGAGTGTGGGAGGCATTAAAGTCCATGCAAGAACAGGGGGTGAAAAGAGAGGGGCTTTTTTCAAGCATTGCTATTTTGTCAGAAAAACGTTTCTTAGATAAATATGTTAATTCGAATTCCAAATCATTCGGTCTCCGGGGTATTAACCACAGTGCAAAGCTGGAAACTTGATTATTGACAAGGACATGTGCAGTGAGTATGTTTCTGTCAAATTTATCCAGGAACACTGCAAGAATCTGTTGGCAGTTTGAATATGACTTTTCCTGTGCATTATTTTTCTTTTAAAGTTTTTTTCTTCAAACCCCCGGGTACAGGGGGTTTAAACTGATGTGTGATGTAAGTAAATATTCTACTTTATAACAATTCGATGACTTCATTGGCAAAAGAAGAGTCCAAAAAGAGTGTTTGTAGCATCAAAGTCAATACAGATCCCAGTATTTACTATTTCTTAGAAGCAGATTTATAAATAAGAGCGATTTGACAATTTGCTTTAATTTTAATTCAAGGTACAGTTTAATTTTGTTCTGGCCCTTCATTGCTGTAATGCGTAATTAGACTTCTTGGACTTGCATAAGAATGATAATAACAGGTAACACACCACCTTCTGTTGTTTATCATTGAATTGAGTTGCTGTAAACACAACACCTGTTGTTCATCATTGATTTGAGTTGTTAACACAACACCTGTTGTTTATCATTGAATCTTGCATTTACACATGCAACTTGTCATTTTGCTTAATAGAGGTTGGGCTTACTCAAGGCATACCTGTCTTGTCAGCAAAGTTGTCAACTCCTATCAATGAAGAATGCTGTGAATTATTTGTACTTAATATATTCAGGGATTTTCTTCATGGTGTTAAATGAGTAGTCCAGGTATACTCTAATGCCTATTGAATTTGTTTGACATGAATTTGTTTCTGCTTATAGATAAATGCCAGAAAACAGTGTTTTTTGAACTATACTACTTTTTACTCTTTTATAGTTATCTTTGTGCGCATTCTCTTTCTAGATTATGTGGGCATGGGGCAAATAATCAAACTTATCCTCATTTGCCAGAGTTAAACCCATTCAATTATTGTTTTAGATTCTTTAAGATATAATATTATTTTAAGTGAGATAATATCCTTTTAAGATTGTTTATATATCCATGGGCTGATCTTTGCCTCCTGTGGATCTGTAAGGGGTCATGCTTTGCAGGCTGTTTGTGTCTTTCGGTTCCATCCCTGGATCCTTTCGATGAATGGCTATATGCAGGGATGAATCCACCCACATCATTGTTTTAGTTTCTTATGTAGTTTTCTTATATTTCAACGGATTTTGGAAAGCGATCTAACAACTTTAAGATTTTCTTTTTCATTCTTTTTTCAAACATACTTTGAATATATAATGGCTTGCCCCCGATTAAGGGACCTATGATGTATCATAATGCGTAATGCTATTAGCATTTTTTATTTGCTCAATAAATATGCAGACATTTATTTGTAGATTTTGATGCTCTGATTTGATTTGTTTCGCTGGTACTTGTTCTAGGAAGTCCAGGAGTTTACTTGTTGATGAGCATAAAATGTTGATGCGTTGGATATCCTTGTGAATTCTGTTTTTGGAAGAATAGGCTTCAGCCCAGAAGGTATAATTCTATAATAATCTTGTACACTTAGTGTCACAAAGGGATCGGTATTTGAGTCCCTGGCATTCTCCTTTTTAGGAATCAGAGTGATGAATGCAGAATTAGGGATTTTCCCTGAAACCTTTGATTTTTCCACTGTGCGTAATAGATTTTCCTAACATGTCATATAATGAATGGGGAAAACATTACACCATGGGAGTTGTTTCTCACCGTAGAAAAAGTAACGTTCCTGAGCTCATCTTCAAGGATGGGAACCTAAAATGTCAAGTACAAAGAAAGGCAGTAACAGACAGACAAAGCATATACTTTCCTGAAAGTAACCTAAAATAACGTTCCTGAGTTCTCTTCAAACCAGCATATACTTTGAATGCAATATTTCAGGCAGAGTAAGTGTATTGAAGAGCATTTCTAAAAACAGAGTATCAGAAGTTTTTGAAATGATAAAACAAAGTATTTCTTTTAGTCCCTTTTTGCTCGTAAACATTCACTCATGACAACTTAACTTGGTCTTCTTTGGGAGCTTGATCTCCTTGTTTCTCGAATCGATTTCACACTCGTCACTACAAGTTCTAATTGCTTATGATTTCACATGTCATTTCCAGAAGTTGAAAACTTGATTTACCAACTCTTGACTGTCATTCCATTCATCATAGACTTGCAATACCACTCAGCCTGATCATTTTCATTATACCTTATTATTTCCACTACTCTGCAATATTACCAAATATCATTCAATTTTGATGACTGTGTCCTTTCTAACATGGAATTTTCCAGCATTATTATCTGTCTTTTTGAGCATGATTACTTCGTCAGTCTTTGTTTTGAAGTCATTGTCATATCCTAAATTTTGGAAATAATTATTCTGATTGTAGTTTAAGGCTTAAGAAATGGCTTGGTATGAAAAGATAAAATGATAGTAGAGTAAAGCAAATATTACATTGGAAGGATATAAGAAAAATATAGAATATTATAGCGTTTGAAAAATGGTTAGACTTTTAAAGAAGGTATATTTGGAAAAAATAGACTAGAATGAGATATTTATTGAAATGTTCAAGGTAAATGCAAAATTTTCGAATTTCCCACACCACCAAAATTTTGTGTAACTAAAATTCAAGTGAAATTATGCCATATGAAAATTTTAATCATAAAATTTAATAAAACAATTAAATCATCACAAAATTTATCAAATCTCCATTCCTTTGTTGTGGCTAGCTTTATGTTGTTCTTCCATGCTGACAAGTTTCTTCTTGATTTGTGACAAGTTTAGTGGCTTGAGTCCTTAATGTTTTGGTTGATGTAAAGAATTTGAATAACTTTTGACTTTCTTCTTTCTAGCAATTTGAAAATGCTTCTAATTTTTCCCTCCAAAACGAGAGTAGTTTTGTACCTTTTAGAGATAAATTGTATGATAATGATACCTTTGGTAGATCTTGAAAAAGAATTTTTGTTGACCAATTTCTTGGTTTTCCAATGAAAATTTGAATTTAAATTGCACCAAAATCTTGGGTTTTCACATCTAAATTCATTATTATTCTTATTTTCTTTATATAAATATATATATGAATGATAAAAGAGGGGGTGAATGGAGTAAGGAAATAGGGTAGGATTGTGAATGAAAAATGGATCGAAGTCATACTCTGGTAGTAAGATGGATGAATAGAGAAAAGGTCTAGACTTCAATGTGTATGACTGTGAAGCTTAGTGTACAATATGTTTGATGGATGGCATTATGAATAGTAGGGATTTTAAGAGGCTTCTTTAATAGTAGATGTAACTTGACATGGTATGGAAGTTAACTTCTTCTACATCATTTGCCTTGATCTTGACCCATCTTTAATCATTGTAAGGTTCTCAGATTGGATGCTTCTGTGATTCATGATTTGAGCCAAGATCTTCCTGAGAAATGACATCGAAAACTTAGGGTGGATTCTTCTGTGATTCATGATTTGAGCCAAGATCTTCCAGAGAAATCACTTAGAAAACTTAGGGTCGAGGTTCATTACCAGGACAAGGATGGGAAGCAAGATCAATAGATCACTAATTTATATCAGAGATGCAACGGTAAGAAAGATCAATAGATCACTAATTTATATCAGAGATGCAACGGTAAATTTCTAACAGTAAAAAATAAATAAATATAAATAATAAGAAACATTAAAGGATAAAAACAATTTATTTATTAGTTTTTTTTTTCGTAAGTTTGGTAGGACCCTCAATTTCGAGTTTACATGTCCCATTATTCACCCCCCTACAGTGGAAGGGTAACACAAGATTCGAACCTAAGATCTCTGGGTTGGTGAGACACGAGATTCGAACCTAAGATCTCCGGTTTGGTGAGACTTCATTCCACAACCATCACCACTTGAGCTACCCAAGGCTGACTATTTATTAGTTATTTTTGAATATAATATAATTTATTTTATTTTTATTTTTATTTTTCAAATTATAAAATGATTTTGACAATTTTAATATTTAACATATAATATATTAAGATTCAACTCTCTACAATGCTACCAGTGAAAATTATATAAATAATAAGTAATTGATTGATTAATAACTAAATCTATCTAATAAGAAAGGAAAAAAATATAAACTAAAACTATTAATAAAAATCATTAAATTCAATAATAAAACAAAATTCAAAATAAAATCAAAACAAAGAAAAGAAAAGCGATCATATAACAAAACAAACACAAACTAAGACCGGAGAAGGAAACAAAGGAGGGGCGAAAAACCCAAGGGGTTAAGAATAAAGGGAAGGGACCCACAAGCTGCTTAACTTCCATCCATCATCCCTATTAAGAGTATTACTTCTCTTTTCAATCTCGATGGCTTCTCTTAATTTTCGGTGATGGAAATGATCAACCCCAGCGAGGAACTTAGAATCCTCTAAGCAAATATGGCGTTTTGACAATTCAGAATGTTCCGCTACAGAAGAGGAGCGAGTCTTACATTATCTAAGGTCCACTGCATGCTCTTGAATTCTATGAGAAATGGGATGACCAGTTTCTCCAATGTAGGGGGTTCCATAAGAACATGGAATTAAATAAACACCGTTCATGTTTTTGGGATCTATAAGGTCTTTGACGGATCTTAAAGAGTCACGAATGGTTTTTAAAGGTCTAAAGGTGGAGACAATCTTTGTTTCCTCAAAATCCTAGTAATCTTGTCAGTCATCCCCTGGATAAAGGGAAGTTGGACACTATAGGCCACCTCAATTGGCTCTTTCTTAGTCCTAGGTCTCTGACTAGCTTTTAGAAAGGTTCAGAAACCTTGGAACTTATTATAACCATTCTTCTTGAAAACATTCTTGAGATGGGTTTTCTCATCAGCCAAATGGTCTTCATCAGAAACCCTTAAAGCCCTAGTGGCTAGAGCGTTGAGAACCCCTAGTTTCTGGGACGGAAAGTGATGAGATTTTGCATGAAGATACTGTTCAGTGTGGGTTTTCTTACGAAAAACCTAGTGGGAGAAAAAACCATCATCTTTCTTTGAGATACGCACATAAGGAAGGGTAAGATTCCATTAACCTCACATTCCATAGTAAATTTAATGGAATCGGGTTGATTGTTGGGATGCTTGAAAAAAGATACTAATTTATCCTGACCATGGGGCCATAAGTTGAAGGTATCATCAACAAACCATTTCCAAAATTTTGGCTTAAATTGAGCCGAAGCTAAAGCTCTAGATTCGAAATCTTCCATAAAATTTTTCGCAACCACTAGAGAGAGGGGAGAACCCATCACAAGCTCCAAGGATTTTGAGCTCCCTTGATAAATTCAACATCAAATAATGTTCCACTTGGCTTGACTTGACTATTTGTATTTCATCCTCTCGTGTATGAATTTTCAAAATTTGACTTTGAGAATCAACCATCCATATATTTGACGTTTTGGATCCTTACGTGACTTGCAAAAACTTAGCACTTGCCTGCAATAAACTTAGCACTTACTACTTTGATGATTTCCATAATTAGCTTCCACCTTCCTTCATTTGTGTGTTTGTTTCTTGAGTACTTTCTTTCCTCGTATCAAAACAAAAAGCCTTAGGTACAATTGTATGTCTTCATTTACAAAGATATAACTTGTTTAACATTTAACAATATTTCACTCCATGAATATTTTCTTGAACTACCAACTCTATAATCATTCATCCCCATGCCTACACTCATGTTCTCCCTTGGCTCTTCGCTAGTACAAGGGATGGTGGTTGTGTGATGTTTCTCACATGTACTTGCATGGATGACCTTGGAATGATATCATCATTTGGGGCTCTCATTTTCCCATTGTATTTTCCTTGTACATTTGTTAATGGTATCACATTGTTCAATAGTATCAACTACTCTTATTTCTTTTTGCTTGGGCGATTCCTTGATGGATCTCCCCCCTTTATGCATGTACTTGAATCGATAAAGAAGGTGCTCTTTGGATATAACATGGAAAATTTCCCTTGTCCCAATGGCACATTATCTAAAACTAATTGAAGCAAACTCTTGAGGGAAAACTACTTTTATATAGTGTCTTCTCTTCTTGCAAGAAATTGATCAAAATCTAATACACTTCAATACACTTCATCTTCTAAGCAATCTATATGGAAAAAAGGCCAAAGTGAGGCATTGTAGTTGGAAATGGCCAGCCATATTTTTCAAAGAACCATGAACCTTGAAAGCACTAAAATATAACTTGTAGAAATCTATCTCGCCCACTTTTAGTTGCGCAAACACAATGTTCATAAGAGTGTAAGCCTTGATGGTGATAGTTACATCAGGATGAGCTATTTTTTGCATTCCTTCAATTTCACATTCTCTATATCTAGATATTTGATAAAAAAATTCCCTTGAGAATAATATGTCCTAAATGTGCATATGCAATAAATGGGGAGCTTTCATGTAGTCATAAATTTGCATGTAATTTCCATTCTTTTCAATGTAACAATCACCTATCTATTCTATCACCTTGAGTGCTTCCTTTAAGAATTTGGAATAAGGTTTACAACATATGATATTACACAATGGATTGAGAAAGTGACCACATATATACTCATTATAAGATGGATACTTGTATTTCATAACTCTTGACAATACACAAGCGCTAGCTAGGAAAATGAGTTCTAGGGGCATACTATCCCAAAGAATGTATTGGAAATACACACTATATCCATTATATAAGATTCCACATGTAACTCATGTGCCTAAAAATGCATTGTATTCCACATTTTTTCAATGGTTGCACTAAAATCAATAGTGACTATGTTTATACATTGGAGGATTGAACCATTCTAGAGCACTTGATGCATAACTTGCACCTTATGATCCAACATATGTGTCCAATTGTTTTCTTTGAAAATAAATTTATTAACATAATTACACATGTTAATTTTTTCCTGATGTAAAAAGTGGGGTATGATATGGTTTAGTGCTTACTAAAGCTTTTCTCAATTTGCTCGCAACTTTCTCTAATGGCAACTAGATTATTCTTCTCAACCAAATTTTCCATGAGTGCCTTGTTAGGTAGGTAAAACTTGTAGATGGAACGAATGACACTTGGTGTGTCTAAACCAGTTGGACTTCCCATGTTTAAATATATCTTCTTGTCATTGATTTGGCTCTTTCATAGTTCATTGTATCATATCTAAGAAGGGAAAGTGTAGATTGTTTGTTCTCCTCTTCACCTAACTTCAATTTCCACAAATGACATGTTGTGATAAGGCTAAAAGGGTAGATACCCCAAAGAAAGAGGTCCACTTTAATGTTCCTAAGGATGTATTGACCCATGCTACATCACAAGTGTCTAGTATATCTAACTTGCAGATTGTTGAATATAATCTTGGATTATAATGACAACCAATAGATTTGTTGATTATAAGTATGGCATATGAACATGTAGTCCGTATTGTATTGTAATCCCGTCATTGGGAAATATTGGACAAGGTTGAGTTGATCATTACATTTCGAACAAGTTCTCATAGGTCCTTTTTAATGGCTTGCCAATGCTAGTAGTGTCACTCTAGATGATATTCATATATGAACCTATAGGGTTGTCAGTTTCTTTCTACTTTCACCTTGTGCCCATGTACTTACACAAAATCATCACAAAGAAAAATATTATATATTTACAACAATTGCATCTTCATTTAAACTAATCCTTGAATAATATTTTCAAATTTTGGAGCAAAAATTCGAAATATTGCTATCACATTTACACTCTGATTGAGGAAAATATATTGACAAGCCAACCACTCAAAACTCATATTGGAAGTGAATTTAATAAAGTTCTAGGGAAAGCAATTGATATACATACATTATGTGATACAAATTCCCTATGCAAAATTTAGTGCTTGGCTTAAATATATTTACTAATTGGGGGATATCCTTATCTCCATTGTAGATTTCAAGAATATTCCAAAATCTAACGAAGAGGAATGAGGTCAAACAATTGACTTGGCTCTTGTTCGTTAACTTTTGGAATATTTTTGAAGTTAGCAACTGAGTTATGTTCAACAGTGAAATAGTACCTTAAACAAGTGCTCAATCGTTAACTTGCTTTTACACCATGTTGAATCAATAAGGTCTTTGATAGATTAATATGGTAATAGTAACCAGTATGGTATACCTATGAAGTAACTAGGTGCTCTATGAATCTTTGATACAACTTCATTGAGAAAGACAATAACATGGGATGTCAGCTCACCCATAGGACAAGTTACTTAGAAACTCAAGACTTCAATGACTCATTTCATATTTATAAAGCCTCCACCAACCTGCAACAAAAATCATTGGATTGTATCCTTTAATGACAAGAAGTTGAATTCAAATAGAGTAAAATCTCATGTTATGTAGAAATGTTTTAGAAACAAAATCAATTCTTTGAGGATACAAATTGTATCTAAATTTAGTTCACCTATAACTGACTATCTTTGCTAAGAAAGCTCATTGTTCTGTTATACAAGGATGTATCACTTATTAATTCATACTTTGAGAGGAAAACATGTCACTAATTATCTAAAAGCAATATTAAATATAATTGATTCTCAAAACACCAAAGGAAAACATGACATTAGGACCAAAATTTGGTGTACTTGATTTTGCAATGGGTCAACGGGGCAATTTTTTGTTCCCTTTTCATTGGAAATTGGCAGGATGGCTTTTTGCCTTTAACTCCCTCTAACTCCTCCCAATTAAGGAGTTTTTTTTTTTGAATATGCATTTTACATTTTTCACATTACACAAGTCAGCCCCAAACAGTGGACAACTCGGCCCTGCCCGAGACCCCAAATGTACTATAACTAGGTGTGAGAAGGAGAATTTCTAGCCACTCACTCAAGAAAATTGGTTTTGTTCTAAGAAAATAGAGTAGTAGGTTTGAGGTGTATATCTCATGAACCAAAGGGAAATGAAGTGAAGTTTACTTCTAGCTAAGTTGGAGGATTTTTTGTGGGATATATTCGCTTCCCTAACTAGGTCGTAAAAGTGTTTTTGGCACATTTTTTGGGAAGGTTTTTGGTTATGGTTTGAAGGACGTTGAATTCTAGTTTGATCTTGAGGCCAAGTTCCAACCTTGTTGGAGACTAAGTTTCAACCTTGTTCGAGGCCAAGTTTCAACCTTGTTGGAGGCTGAGTTTCAACCCTGTTTGAGGTTGAGTTTCATCCGTGTTGGAGGCCAAGTTGTAGTTCTGTTTAGAGGTCGCATTATATACTTCTTGGAGGTCGAGTCCTAGTTGGAGGCCAAGTTCTAGACTAAGATGTGCACAAGTTTCTAGGAGGCTAGACTTTCTTTGAACAAATTCCAAGCTTAGATGTTGCCTTTTGAATAACTATAATTGGTGCTTATTGAGGATTGGTGTCCTCATCTTTTTGACAGGTTGGAGCCTACAATTTTTGTAAGTCGGTGCTTATAGAGGATTGGTGTCCTCACAAGTGGTTGTAATAAATTGAAGATTTTTTTAAAAGAATTCAAGTCTTTATTCTTCAAGTTTGTATTTGCATTTTAATCTCCTTGTTCATGCATAGTGTTGATAATTAATTATGTGATGAGATTTTAGTTTAAGATTAACTGTTAAAAGTAATGAAATACAAATTCACCCAACACCCCCCCCCCCCCCATATTTCTAACAGTCAAAAGAGCAATGAAGCCCCTAGAAAATACTCTCTCACCAAGCAAGGACAATGTTGGTTTGAAGTAGTCTCTAGGTCTTGCCGACAAAAAGACGTCAATTCCTCTGTTTTCAAGAGCTCATCCTCCACATGTATGATTTCCCTTCCCCCACTAGGACCTATAATTTCTGATTATTTGATATATATTTCATCTCCATTGAGTTATGTTCATTCCCACCTGCTTTCTCTTCCTCTTGAGGGGGCTCTCAAACCCCTTATTGGTCTCTCTTCCCCTTTTCCCTAAACTCGTTTTTCTCTTGCCCCCTCTTCTCCGTCCATCCCTGATTTTCCCCTCTTAGGATCCCCCTCCCCCTTCTTCTAAACCCCATTTGGTTTCCTCTACCCCTCATTATAATCTCTGCGACTCCGGGTCTTCTCCCTTTCCCCTTCCTCTATATCCTCTATTTCCTATAATTCCATATGAGCCCAGAGGATTGCGTTCCCTGGTGGACCTCCCTCACCTGTCATCTTCTTGCAATTAGAAATTTCATCCTTTCAAGGTGCAAAACCTAATTAACTTTGAAATCCAATATGGGAAACAATCCTGTATCGTTGGGGTGCTTAGAGAAAATGGCCCTTCCAAGGTCTCTCAATAACACTCCTATCTCTAAATTTTTGTGGCCTTACCAACTCACAAGGTTTTCTATCGCTAGAATTTGTGGATTTCCTCTTGATCCTATATTTGGAAACCCTCTAAGAAAACTAGAAATTTCTTCTTGTGTGTGCTTTTCTCTTCCACCCAACGTTGATCTGGTGCTGGAAAACCTGCTGCAAATCAACTACGCCCAGATCTGCTGAACGAAATGACTGATCTGCTTATCGGAACCCTCTATCCAACAAATCCACACCTGGAAAACTTTGGTACTGAGGTTGATTGAATTTTTTTGTTCAATGCATCTGAAAATAAAACCCTCTGCCTTTGCAATTCGCACTCCCTGGTGGCCTGCACAAAATTGGAAAAAAATCACTCAGAAATCCCTCTAAGCTGCAAAATTTTCTCCTTCTCGCTATGAGTCTCCAATCTAATCTTTATGCTCTAATACCATGGAAAATTCCTTGAAATGCAACAACTAGAAATTTATTCTTCTAACTAGTTAATTATGTTGTTTGTTTGCAACGACAAACAACAAATAAATCACATTGTAATTCTTCACAATAAAACTACGTTGCAAAAAATAAATTGGAACTAAGAAAATAGATGCACACACACAATAAAAATGACACCAATATTTTTGGACTAAAGTCCCTGAAAAAACCCCAAAGGGAAAACCAATGCAGCAAATGAGGGTATATTTTATTATGCAACAGTAAAAATCCAGAGTACAATATTTATATGCCAATCTTGCTATCCTCCAGCACAACAATCTAGCCAAATAATTTTGGAGAAAATTTCTCCCTTCTGCAAATAATCTTAGCCTCCCTCTGACTTGCTCAAACCCCAAAAACTCAGCCTCTAGGAATTCACACTGCTTGGCCTAGGAAAATCGTACAACCTGCTCGCTGGCTCCAAGTGAGACATCCTACCTCCCTCTACTACGAGATGAAATTTGTTGGCCTTCTAGAGCTCGATATAACCTCCAACAACACTACAAACCCTCTTTCGGCAACTCGCATTGGGTTTCTAGATACCCACACTGGTTAATCGGCCTTCCTTCAGATATATTTCGACCTCCCTACTATGTTGTTGGGAATTTTTGTTGTTGCTCCTTCAATCTCACTCCTGCTTTCCTTCTGGCTCAAACTCTTCTTCCTTGTTCGATTTCTACAATTGGATAGCTCGATCTACCAAGGAACTCGCTCTCCCTATGTCTCACTGCTATGCTCAAGTGTGTTTCATCCCCATCCCCATCGCCCTGTTCTTATAATCTCTCGTTGGATCACCAACGACCATGATTAAAATTTTATCAATGACTAAGATCATCTCAAACACAATCTATGTGAGTTTCTACAATTTTCTCACATTTCCTTAATTAATTGTTATTAATTAACCAGTTTTCCTAAGTTAGACTTAGGAAAAATTTAAATGATGGCTAATTAATTTTAAGGTATTTCACAAGCTTATCTTGCGAAACCTTTTCTAGGTTTCAAAGATCTCGTGTTCCTTAGTCTCTTAGACACAGATTGAGACTAGAACATTTCTCCGATGCTACAAAAACTAACACCCTCATTATCAACCTTGGAGGATGTTGGATATAGAGTTTTGTTCTCGGATGGACAAATGCTTCTATATTCAGAGGGAGCAACCTTGGATGCAGTTGTGGTGCTTGGAATCAGACGAGGGAAATCATACAAGTTGTTGGGACAACCTATGGGTGTATCTGAGGGGATATCAGATACATGATTAGTGTAAGTGGTTAAGAGGGAGCAGGTGACGAGGAAGAGTGATTCTTCAAGAATTGTTAGGAGCCTTAGCAGGTATGATATGACATTGTTAGATGCTCAGGATTAAGATCCCAGGAGCATGTGAGAGGAGCAGGTTTTCAGCTCAAATTTTGAAGCAGGTAGCAGGGAAGTCTTCTATTTCAAAGAGAACGCCTACAATAGCAGATAACATGGTGGTGTTGGAGACTAAACCAATTGGAGGAGGTTCCTCCAAAAGTACCTTCCTTGCTAAGAGGGAGTGTTGAATTTTGTAGCTCAAACGGTACTTCTATTCTTGTATCTTGACTAGAACCTTGATTTGCATTTTTAGGAGCTTGCATGCGACATGCAAAGTGTGCAAGTTAGTTGCACACATGTGAATGTGTTACATGTGACATGCATGAGATGTGCATATAAAGAAAGCTAAATTTATGACTTGTACTTGAGTTTACAACAAACAAACAAAAAAACCCTAAAGATATGATAGTTAACTAAAGTAAAATCACATATCTTCAATTGATGAGCTAATTTTGGCTGCCAATCTTAGCTTATGAAAGTTATAAATTGAGCCTAAAGTGAGGAGCTAAAACACAAGAGTGGCACAACATTGAGAAAGGCTTCTCAGTAAGCGTGTGTTGGGTCCGAGAGAGTGCAGGGAGGCTTGTGATTGGTATTGTATTTTGTCTGCGGGGCCATTATCCCTAGTACGGGAGCCAAATAAGTTTTGCATTTAACTTATTAATGAAGAACTAGTGATTGGGTAGAAATTTGTTAATGTGTGTGATTCAAATCGAGTAATTTTTCTTCCACTAAATATTTTTGGTTAGGAACTTAGCCATGTATTTGTTCAGTTAATAATCACTGGGAACTAATTACCGGGTGTTGGGTTAAGAAAATTCTAACAAGACTTTTGAAGATCCTTTTCTATCCTCCTTAATAATAGCTTGAGGGTAAGTATGTGGTCTCTAATCTAATCACGTTTCCTGGAATGAGCTTGCATTCTGGCCCTAAAGTCACATCTCTCGAGGCATTTGAAAAGATACATATCAATAGTTGTTGCACACAATTTGGAAAATGCATGTCCATTCATGATGGTACCATAGTTATTCTTGTTAGAGACATCTCCATATTTATGGATAGCATGGATGGTGTGTCTAGACTAGGATACTGGTAGGTAAGAGCAAACAACAATAAAAAAGTATAACAATGTGGCATGCTAAAGGTTTTAACTATATTCAAGAAATTGAAATTGAAGGCTTTCTAAATCAATATATTTGATAAAATAAATTTTGATCAACTATAAATTTGTCCTCTTAAATTTATATGGTTCTCCTAAAAGGTATAGAATATACATAACTTCGTTGAAATCCAATCATGTGACTGTTATCACAAAATCTAGTGCCTTAGTCTAAAGTCTTGCACAAGGTACTTGTTGAAGAATGTAACTAGTTTCGGTCTTCATAATTGTACTTGTCAAAAGAAATTTTATTATTAAAGAAAATGACTTATTAAAGCATGGGTTTCGTGCTTGGGTCAATGTTTTCTAGGTCAAAGCCTCCATTGAAGGCTTCTAGGTTTTGTCTTGAGTCATTAGAGTCATTGTCATTTTTATTAGACCCTTTTTGGGCTTTTGTATCATGTAAGAAGAATTATTTTTGAGTCAAAAATGTTATTTGTCACCTCCACACCAAGTCGGCCCTGTCGCTATGAAGTCGACCTACATTAGAGCAATTCGACCCAACAAAAAGGTTGTATATAGAGAGGCAATTCGACCTATTTGGAGCATTCACTCAACAAGTTCGATCTTCAAGGAAGAAAGGCAGAAAAAGAGAGGGAAGTAGTTGGAGAAGGACGAATTTTTTTGGGAAGACCTAATTCGAGTTTATGGGCTATCTATCTCTCACACGTGTGAAGTTTCTAGGCAGTTCCTAGGGTCAACATTTTGTGTCTATGGCAAGTCTGAAATTTTGTTGTTGGGGGTCGAAGTTCTGCTGCTGGGAGGTTGAAATTCTAGACTGAAATTGTCACTGGGGTGCTATCACTTGGAGATTTTGTTAGGGATCATCTATTGAAGGGAAGGGTTGACTTGGTGCTTGGAGGACTTTTTCTAGGTCTAAGAAGTCTAGAAGTGTCTCATCTTGATTTGAATCTACTAAAGGAAGAGTTTGACTTGATTCTCCCCTGGTTGAGCACCTACATATTGTGTCTCTTGTTCTTGTGATCTTCATACACATATAATTTAGTAATTGCTTGATTAAAGATAAACTAATGAAGAAGTAAAATAAGTGAACATAATTCACAAGTAATTATCAAGAAAGAGAAATCAAACCCTAATTCGTATAAGCCTTGATTTATCAACATGGTATCAGAGCTAAGGACGAAAAAGGATGAAGATCACTTTGTTGGCTTGGAAGAAAAAGTTACTCCCTCTATGGCAAGTTACTTGAAGATGGGATTCAATATCATGAGAATTGTAGGAAGCTAGATTGGAATGATCATCTACAATCTATCTAGGAGAGTCAAGAGTGAAAGATTCTTGGTTGCACTTAAAGGTACTCTTGATGATGACAACACATGAATCATTGATAGTGGAGCCTCAAAACATATGACGAGAGAAAGTGGACAACTTCATACTCTATCAAGGGAACCATTATCGCATGCAGTGGAGCTAGGAGACAACAACAATTATACAATTAAGGGCTTTGGATCTACATCACTGAAGGTTGAAAATGGATCAAAGCTACACTAGGTTGAAAAAGAATTTAGTTTCCATTTCTTATTTAGAAGATAAAGGAGATGGGGTTGCCTTTGTCAATGGTAAAGTTTTGGTTTGGGGAAAGGATTCAAGTATTGGTAAGGCAAAAGTAATTGTAGTTCGTGAAAGAAGGCTATATAGAGTCATAACACCATCTCCTCAAGCCCTAGTTTACATGGAGATCAATCCTATCGAACTATGGCATAAAAGATATGGGCATCTTCATTACAAGATAATAGCCTCACTTAGTCAAATGGTAAATGGCATCCCCTGTTGGAATTTCTAGGTTTAACCCGTTAGAAATTCTCCCTGTACTATCTAATTTATTTCTTCCTACTTGTTCAATTACTTAACAAGTTATTTACCATGTAAATACTGAAAATAAATACAAGTGCAGTATCAACATCTACAGATCATCAATTGAAAGTAAACAAGCACACAAGTGACACCGTTGTTTTTGGACCAATGTTCCCAAAAAAATCCAATGCGAGAAAACTAGTGCAACTATTCAAAGGGTTTTATTATTATGCAGTTTTCAGAATACAAATAGGGTGCCAAAAATGGCTCACCTAATAGAGAATGCCCATGGCAGTAGTACCTCTCCTCGGAGTCAGATTTTATGGCTGATTAATCACCGGATGAACGATTCTGCAACAACAATTGCAGCTTATGCTGCTCTGTGTCACTCTGATAGGGATTGCGTCACCCTATCTAGCTCACCAGCTCTCAGTCTATCCCACAAAATCCTCCAACGCTGCCTCTAGGCCCTACATCAGCTCTACTAGCCCCTGCGTAAGCTTCTGGAGCCTCTGCGTTAGCCCCTAGACCCTTTGCGTCTCACACGCTAGCCTCGTTGGCTCTGCACAGCTCTTAACTGCCTCTGTGTAGCCTCCAACCGCCTCTGTGTCAACCTCACTGGGCTCTGCACTTCCTCTCTGGTACCAACTCTACCTCTCTGCTATGTATTCACTGCCCCTTAGTTGCAACTCAGATCACTCTCTCGATTTCCTCAGCAAACCCTGCCCCAGAAAATCGAATTCTTGATCTCTCTTGGTGTGTTCTCCAACTGACCCTCAAGCCTCCTCTTATACTTTTCTCGTTGGTCCATCAACGAACGAGATTAAATCTCTAATCAACGACTAAAACTAGATTTGGCTTGATATATGACTTTTGGACCCTTCTAACCTAGTTTTATATTAATACCCATTAATATTTTATTTTTCATAAGTTTAGACTTAGGAACTCCATTAAAAATATTAATTATTTTAATATCTCCCAAACTGGTTAGAATCTGCCCAAACCATTTATGGGTCTTGGAGATCTCATGTGCTTTAGCGCCTCCACCAATTTTCATGGCTAGAGCACATCCAATTCTAACCCAAATCAACATTCACTCTTAGAGAGGACTTTGCTCTAGTAATACTCCACACTGAGTATCATCCTAATCATCCAACAATGGTCCCTGTGCTGATGCTAGACCTCCCTACTCAACATCCTCTGCACTGCTGCATCATGTACTGTTGCCCATGGCCCTGCCATTGTTACATCTGTACAATAGCTCCCTCTGCATCTGTGTTGTTATTGGTCAAGTGCTTCCTTCTTTCACTTCTGCTTTCCCGCAGATGCGAGAGCCACATCTTCTTCTTCCTCCTTGATTCTAACCCCTTTTCTACTACTCCCTACCTTGGTCACCCGTCTGATCTCTTCGTGACGAAGAGACGCCCACAGTTCCTCCCAATCTGGAAGGCTCAACTTGCCCAGTATGCTCTTGTGGTGCAGGGAAATTCTCAGTGCGGACACAAACAATTCCTCTAGCTCAAGCGAGTGGGTCTAGCCACAAACAAACAATTTATGGAAAACTTCCTTAAGCTAGAATCAAATAAGAGGGTCTACCTCTTAGAATGCTATTTCGCTTGGTGATGATCATGCTTCCTTACTCCAGCTACTTTTCGTTTCCTTCCTTCGAATACCTGAAACAAGCAAAAAAACAATAGAAAGAAACGTGACATCATACAAATTGCATTAAGCCTACTTAACAGGTCAAGGAACATTAAGCCATCAAATGTAAGAGAACACTTCAACGTAGGAAATCAATCAATAGTTGTATTAATATAAGTTCAGAAAGAGATTACAAAAAATGCCTTGACATTGTTGGTCTCCTCCGACGTATCTGGGTTCCCACACTTTTGCTAGCATCTCATGGATAGCCCCAACAATGGAAGTTTCAAGGCCTCTTCCCTTTAGTCTCAAACCAAACCAAACACACTATTCTCCCTCAAACATCAACTAGAGAGCTACAAGCTATAGATTTCTTGTTGATTATTCAAGCTCCAAAAATACCAATACTGAAAACTAGTGAAGCATGTAAAAGGAGGGGTTTATATAGCTTGGATAGATGGGAGATGATTCCTCTTATCATGGGAGAAGTCTTTATCTCTTGGGTTGGTTCCATCCTAATAGGGGAAAGGAGCCCAAATTGACTTCTTCGTCTCCATCTAGCCCAACAATTTACCAGACTTCTGTTACAAAGCTTCTAGACCTAGAAGCTTCGACTCCATATTTAAAAAACTTGCCAAAAGAGGATTGACGCGACTGAGACAAGGCTTAGTAGTGCTGATCGGCGCTAGTCCCAATGTTAAACTCTGCAGATCGGCACGGGGGATGAACTGGTCATTAGCATAGTCTTGTAAACTGGGGTAAAAGGAAGATTCTTGGGAAATGACGCAAAAGGGAAATGTTCTACTCATGAAGAGGGACATAATGGGAGTTTCTTCAGCTCCATCCAACCCAACCATTTACCAAACTTCCATTACGAAGCTTCTAGACCTGGAAGCTTCGACTCCATATTTAAAAAACTTGCCAAAAGAGGATCGACGCGACTAAGACAAGGCTTAGTAGTGCTGATCGGCGCTAGTCTCAGTGTTAAACTATGCAAATCGGTGCGGGGGATGAACTGGTCATTAGCGTCGGTCTTGTAAACTATGGTAAAAAGAAGATTCTTGGGAAATGATGCAAAAGGGAAATGTCTTGCTCATGAAGAGGGACATAATGGTAGTTTCTTCATGGTGGAAAAACACATGAGGGTCACTGTAGAGGTCCTCCTGGATCATGGAACGGGGAGCACAGGGACAATGTCAAAATGCTATGTAACAGTTATGAACAAATACCTCCCAATCCTCTGAGACTGCGTTCAATGCAGTCCTCACCATCAATTCTCGATCCAGCGTGCCCCTATGGAAGTTAGCTAGTCACAAATCTCCTTCAATCCACCGAGGAAGACATCTATCTGCTTTTCCTTCTGCATCTCATATGATCGCAACTGATTTTCAAGTAACATCTTCCTCTACAAAGAAGTATGTTGGTACAATTTCTTCAGGGCATCCCACATCTCATTTGTCGTGTCGTTCTCAGCAATATGCAACACCACATGATCCTTGACCCCATCAAGGATTGATGCACTTCGCCCTAGTCATTGCCTCCTCGTACTTCTCATTTTCATTTAGATCAACTAGGATCATTATTGTTTTCAAGGTGAAGTCCTTGATGCGATATCTTTCTAGAATGGACAAGATCCTAGTCTTCCAAACCACGAAGTTGGATGCTCCGTCCAACCTATCATAATCTCTTAGTCCATTCACGGCCATTATGCTGCTCTTCTTCCAAGTCCTCCGAGTCTCTCTCCTTCCCTCTTGGAAGTCCTCGATTTGACTCCCTCTGAGTCTCAATTTCCCTTCTGGAAATCCTTGGTCTTGCCATGTTAGGTACTATTCTGACCACAGTACCCCACTAGCTTCGCCCCACAAATTATCCGCAACCTCCTATACCCTAGCAACTTGAAGGACTGAGCCTCTAAGCTATGCGCAATCCTGGCATCAACAAGATCTGCACCTCCTGGCCACAACGTCGATCCTTCCTGATTGAGAAATATGATCGTGCACTGCGTAAGTCAGGTCTGCGCCTCTCTGCCTCTGCACTAATCCTCCTCCTGGCTCGAACTGATGACGCAGGCCCTCTGCGTCACCCCTTCCTTGCTGCTTTCTACTAGGAACAACTTCTGTCACTCGGGACCACTGTTTCCGCTGCTACTACTCTGCTTGGCTGATGCCTTTAGTTATCCTGTGATCTGCAACCACGCTCTAATACCATGTTGGAATTTCTAAGTTTAATCCGTTAGAAATTCTTCTTGTACTACCTGATTTATTTCTTCCTACTTGTTCAATTACTTAACAATTTATTTACCATGTAAATACTGAAAATAAATACAAGTACAATATCAACATCTACAGATCATCAACTGAAAGTAAACAAGCACACAAGTGGCATTTTTGGACCAATGTCCTCGGAAAAACCCAATGCGGGAAAACCAATGCAACTATTCAAAGGGTTTTATTATTATGTAGTTTCCAAAATACAACTAGGATACAAGAAATGGCTCACCCAACAGAGAATTCCCTCGGCAGTAGTACCTCTCCTCAGAGACGGATTTTCCAGCTGATTAATCACCGGATGAACGATCCCACAACAACAATTGCAGCTTATGTTGCTCTATGTCACTCTGATAGGGACTGCGTCACCCTATCTGGCTCACCAACTCCCATTCTATCCCACGAAATACTCCAGCATTGCCTCTAGGCCCTGCATCAACTCTGCTAGCATCTACGTCAACCCCTAGACCCTCTGTGTCTCACACGCTAGCCTCTCTAGCTCTGCACAACTCCTGGCTGCCTCTGCATCAACCTCACTAGGCTCTGCCTTTTTCGGTACCCGTACCAACTTTTCCTCTCTGCTATGTATTCATTGCCTCTCAACTACAACTCAGATCACTAATTCGATTTCCTCAACAAACCTTGCCCCAGAAAATTGAATTCTTGATCTCTCTTGGTGTGTTCTCCAACTGACCCTCAAGCCTCCTCTTATACTTTTCTCTTTGGTCCATCGATGGCCGAGATAAAATCTCTAATCAATGACTAAGATTAGATTTGGTTTGATCCATGACTTTTAGACCATGCTAACCCATTTTTATATTAATACCCATTATTATTTTATTTTTCCTAAGTTTAGACTATTAATTATTTTAATATCTCCCAAACCGGTTAAAATCTGCCCAAACCATTTCTGGGTCCTGGAGATCCCATGTGCTTTAGCCTCTCCACCAATTTTCATGGCTAGAGCACATCCGATGCTACCCCAAATCAACATCCCCAACATCAAGGAAGATCATGAAGGAGTATGAAAGGGATGTGCTTTAGGAAAGAATACAAGGAAACCTTTTACAAGTAGTGATACAAGGTCTAAGGAGATATTAGACCTCATTCATTCTAATCTGTGTGGGCCAATGTCTAACAAATCTCTTGGAGGCCATCTTTATTATGTGACCTTCATTGATGATCATCTCTAGAAAGACATGGCTCAATCTTCTCAAAACAAAGGATGAAGTATTTGAAAAGTTTGAGGAATTTAGATTTGAAGTGGAGACCTTAACTGAAAGAAAGATAAAAACTTTGAAATCTGACAATGGTGGAGAATACACTTCAAAAGAATTAATTTCATATTGTAAAGAAGCAAGTATTGAGAGGGAGTTCATTGTTCCCTACAATCCCGAGCAAAATGGAGTTGCAGAAAGAAAAAATAAAACAATTGAAGAATGTATACAAACTATGATATTTGATCAAGATCTACCAAAGTTTCTATGAGGAGAAGCATCAATGACAATAGTATATATACAAAATAGAAATCCTTATAGAATCCTTCATAATAGGACACTGAAAGAAGCATTCACAGGGAAGAGGCCATGTGTAGACCATCTCTGAATTTTTAGGTGTTCTGCATACATCCATGTTCCAAAAGACAAGCAAAAGAAATTGGATTCTGCAAGCATAAAAGAGATCTTCATTGGTTACAACCTTTCTTCAAAGGCAAATAGAATCTACATCAAGGAAGACAAATTGAAGTTAGCATGGATGTTATATTTGATGAAAATCACGCCTATAAAAGATCCAAGGATATACCAATTGAATCTAATGATGAAATGTACTACTATTTAAAGAAAAAGAGCATCATGACAAGACAACTATAAACCAAGAGGAAGAAGAAGAAGAAGGATCAAGTGAGCCTATTCAACCTATAATCATTCCCAAATCAAAGAAAAGGCCAAATTGGTTAAAAGTTACACTTGAAGATGTTGAAGGAGATGGAGTTACTAAAGGAACTTTTAGAGAAAGAAAAAGACCAAAGAGATATTCAGGAGATGCAACATACATGAAAAAATTGATAGAAGTTAACCAATTACATTTGAAGAAGTTTCTCATCAAGAAGAATGGAAAAAGGCAATGTAAGAAGAATATCAATCCATCATGGAGAATGGGGTTTGGGAAATCGTTCCTATACCAAGTGATAAATCGATTGTCACCTCAAAATGGATTTACAAAATCAAACATGCTATTGATGGAAGCATATACAAATACAAAGTTAGATTTGTTGTAAGTGGCTTCTCACAAAAGGAAGGAATAGACTATGAAGAAACATTTTCGCTAGCTGCTACTATGGGATGGAATATTCATCAAATGGATGTCAAAACAACGTTTCTAAATGGAATCATTGATGAAGAAGTATACATTAACAACTAGAAGGCTTCGAAATAAATAACATAGATACACATATTTGCGGAATCAAGAAAGTCATATATGGCTTGAAGCAAGCCCCTAGGGCATGGTATGCAAGGATGGGTGCATATCTCTTAAGAATTGGGTTCGTCAAAAGTTTTGCCGATGAAAATCTCTACATTAATGTGGTAAAGAATGAACCAGCCATTATACTACTGTGTGTGGATGATTTGTTTATTACAGGTGTCGAGCGCAAAATACTAGAATGCAAGAAAATGTTGGCAGCTGAATTCGAGATAAAAGATTTGGGACTCATGCACTATTACTTAGGCTTGGAAGTCTGGCCAAAACCCGGTGAGACTTATCTAGGTCAAAGTAAATACATAATCAAGATGTTGTAGAAATTTGGTATGATGGATTCCAAGCCTATGACTACTCCCATGATCACCAATCTTAAGAAGTTGAAAAGCTCCGACTCTAGTCTCGTCAATCCTACTAAATATCGTAAGTTGGTGGGTTCTCTAATGTACTTGGTAAATACACAACTTGAGATATATATTTCGTTGTAAATATTCTTAGTCAATCTCAATTGGAGCCTCGTCATGATCATTGGATAGCTGCCAAGCATATTTTATGATACCTACGTGGCACAATACATCACTGTCTATAAAGTATGATGGAAATGAATTCAAGCTAACAGGTTTTACCGATTCCGATTGGGGTGGTAGTGAGATTGATGGAAGAAGCACTATTGGTGGATGTTTCAGTTTGGGATATGCAATGATTTCATGGATGAGTAGAAAACAAGATCTTGTTGTGTTAAGTAGTGCTGAAGCAGAATATGTTGCTACATGTGAAGTAGGAAAAAAGTTGTTTGGTTAAGAAAACTCTTGTCAGATTTGTTTGGAAAGCCTCTAGATCCTATAGTGATAAATTGTGATAATCAAAGCAGCATCAAGATGTCTAAAGACCATGTATTCCATGCAAGGACGAAGCATATCAACAACAAGTACCACTACATTAGGAGTTTGGTACATGATGGGGTTGTGAAGCTACAATATATCCTGAAAAATGAACAGGTAGCTAATGTGCCAATGAAATCTCTTCTGAATAAGAAATTTGAATGTTTTAGAAGCATGCTTAGGTTGGTTGATGTTACAAATTTAGTTGATAAGGAGAGATGAAGCATCTTATGGCAAGATGCTTGGGAGAACATTGGGTCAGCCTATGTGTTGATGTCTAGATCCTAAAAAGGGAGGGTGGTGTTAGTCATGGAGCTTCGACCTTGGATACACACCTAGATCCCTGGGTTGGTGGTAGAACTTAAAAGCCTGATGGTACCTAGAATGGCTAAAGCTTGAGTCCCCTTAGTCCCACCAAGATAGAATACCTTGGTTAGGTATCTAGTTCGCAACACTGAGTGTGCTAGAACTCTTCGTAGTTCATTTCATTTTGAAATCTTCCATGTGCTCTTATATGTATGTAATTATGAATACCTCCCTAGTTAAGAGGGAGTGTTGAAGAATGTAATTAGTTTCGGTCTTCATAATTGTACTTGTCAAAAGAAATTTTATTATTAAAGAAAATGACTTATTAAAGCATGGTTTCATGCTTGGGTCAATGTTTTCTAGGCCAAAGCCTCCATTGAAGGCTTCTAGGTTATCTTAAGTCATTAGAGTCATTGTCATTTTTATTAGACCCTTTTTGGGCTTTTGTATCATGTAAAAAGAATTATTTTTAAGTCAAAAAGGTTATTTGTCACCTCCACACCACGTCGGCCCTGTTGCCATGAAGTCGACCTACATTAGAGCAATTCGACCCAACAAAAAGGTTGTATATAGAGAGGCAATTCGACCTATTTGGAGCATTCACTCAACAAGTTCGATCTTCAAGGAAGAAAGGCATAAAAAGAGAGCGAAGTAGTTGGAGAAGGATGAATTTTTTTGGGAAGACCTAATTCGAGTTTATGGGCTATCTATCTCTCACACCTCTGAAGTTTCTGGGCAGTTACTAGGCCGAAATTGTGTCTATGCAAGTCTGAAATTCTATAGTTGGGGGTCAAATTTATGCTAATGGGGCCAAAATTCTGGAGTGAAGCTGTTGTTGGGGACCTGTCACTTGGAGTTTTCTCAGGACTCATCTACTAAAGGGAAAGACTGACTTGGTGGTTGGAGGAGGTCTTTGTCTAGGTTTAAAAAGTCTAGAAGTGTCTTACCTTGATTTGAATCTACTAAAGGAAGAGTTTCACTGAGTTTTCCCATTATAAGGGTTTTGCCCTTGCTAGCACCTACATCTTGTGTCTCTTGTTCTTGTGATTTTCATATACATATAATTTGGTAATTGCTTGATAAAATATAAACTAATAAAGAAGTAAAAAAAGCCAACATAATTCACAAGTAATTATAAAAAAAGAGGAATCAAACCCTAATTCCTATAAGCCTTGATTTCTCAACAATACTAAGACTAGTGAAACACAGAAGTGTTACCACTGTCACCTATGCAACAACTTCCCTCATTTTAGTGAAGGATAGATCTTATATGAGGGAGGCTTCCCTAGCTGCCTGGGGTTCCTAAGACAAGACACAATCAAGTCTAAGGGCACTTATGTAGGTAGTAAATACTTAATCTATCAAAATAGAAGATAATAATCAAGGTAGAATTAAGGTGCTTAATAACTGCAATTTCAAAATTTGAAGGGATGAGGATCTAGGGCAATTTAGAAGACTTAATAAGTCAAGTCTTGGTACAAGAGTGTCCCCAACCACTACAAAAGAAGAAAAAGCTATTGGCTGTACCAAAACCTGAATAAAAGATGATAAAATAGTGACTATGTGGCTACCATTCTTTTTTATTTAGTTACGTAAACATATCATAAAATTGAATGCCTGGTACTATAAAATAAAGGGTGTAGTATTTTAAGATCGTTCTATCTATGGACCTACCATTATTCTATCCAGTGAAATTCTCAAACAACGAGTGTCACTGCAATTTCGAGATTTGAAGGGATGAGGATCTAGGGCAATTTAGAAGGCTCAATAAGTCGAGGCTTGGTACAAGAGTGTCCCCAAGCACTACAAAAGAAGAAAAAGCTATTGTCTGTAGCAAAATTTGCATATAAGATGATAAAATAGTGACTATCGGACTACCATTCTTTTTTATTTAGTTATGTAAACATATCAAACAAATGAATGCCTGGTACTATAAAATAAAGGATGTAGTTTTTTAAAATCGTTGTATCCTGTGACTATGGACCTACCATTATTCTATCCAGTGAAATTCTCAAACAAATGGATCACTAACAACTACCCATCTGACATTGATTCTCTCCATGATTCTCTCCATACTAAGGAGCAACACAATAAAGGAGCATGACTCTAACTTCCAAACTTGAGACTTGCAGCAAGTAACATCCTGAAGCAATAGCAGCAATATGAATCAAGAACGTTGGTTTCTCTCTAAAATGCATATATCAATAAGGAAAATCATCTGCCAGGTCAAACAAATGAAGCAAGCACACTAGATTACAATTGGATTCCTCATTAACACTGAACAAAATCACTCGCTATTTTAAGCTCAAACAATTCACAATATTCTTCATTGATATGGTTGATAGCTTGGTTTGCTTTTGCAGAGATTGGGTATTTGTTGACAAGTATGCCTGCAGAAGAAGCCCGGGCTATATTTTCCTGTAAAAATGCAAGAGTTCAATGATAAAGAACCGAAAATGGTGTGTTAACAAGAAATCAATCTATTATTTGTCTCTTATCATGGTACAAAGAGTCTAGTTAGACATTTAAAGGCAATGATGCTGCCAATGGAGTATAGAAAAGAGGATGTCTTGTACCTTGAATTAAAAAGAAGGAAGCAAAATTGTCAAACCGTTCCTATTCTCAAATCTGCTTGTAAAATGGTAACTAGGACTATGACGTTGGCGTTGCAAGCACCCTATTAGGACTCCACTTGCACCAAGGAAGTCACACAACCCTTATAAACCACTTCAGACTAAGATTTCTTTACCTGGGGTTCTCTGGCTGAAGAACAGTATTTTAAAATGGAAAATACTGTACAGGAAAAATCATCTTGAAGCTGCTGATGAAATATCATGACCTTATCAGACACGCTCACTGCATGTCTCCTGGTCAATGACAACACTTCCGGATTTCCCACCATTGTAAATATCCTGCAGAACTGAAGAGAATTCGCCGTTGGAATTGACATATTTCTCCAAGAAATCTCTTTCTGACAACCTAACAACCTTTGGGAAACTCAACTCTTCTTCCAGCACTCGCATGGACTTCAATGCCTCCATTACTCTATACCGAGGAATTATCCTCTTCTCCAAGCTGAATCCACACAGAAATGGATAACTAACAAGATCATCCAATGTTAGTCCTACAGAATTAACCAGAAAATCCACATTACAATTCAATTTTTTTTCTGAAAGCGCCAGAATCATTGGGTGCATCTTCGATAAAGCCAAAATTTGTTTTTCGGAGAAACCTAGGCTGCTCAAACACCGTAATTTTCGATAAATATTTTCTTTTCCTACTGTCAATATTACACGCACAGCATAGGCATACAGCTTTGACCCCTTCTTGAACCCCAAATCCTCAGCCTGTTTAAATGACTCCATAACTTTTTCCTCTGAAGCCTTGAGCGAACCGGGTGCCCTTCCCACTAATTCCGATAATGCATCACCATCAACACCCAATCTTTGCAAAAGAGAAATCGCAGATTTAAGCTTCTTCTCACCGTAATTAAAAACACTTGAATCAGTACGAATGAGTTTGGCGATATCGTCTTTCTTCATGAAAGTCCTCAGGAAGTTAATCCTAGACTTCAGGCTTCTTTGGGATTGATATAAGAAAATCCGAGGGTTCCAAAGGATCACCCTTCGAATCTGCTTAGGGTTAGTCAAACCACATTCATTAAACAACTCCAAAACCTCTTCCAAACTCTCACTTGATTTATAAAGCAAACCCTTGCCACTTCTGCCTTGTTTAAAGGTTTTGGTGATATCTTCGTCTGTCAAACCACATTTATTGCGGAGAAATTCCATGGAAACATCTCTGTTTGGTGGAGTTGTGGATGAGGCTACCAATTGGGCGCAGAAATTTGAACATTTTAAGTGAGATTTTGCATTGAATGGAAGCAGGGAAATTGCCATTGGGGCTTCGGTCGTGATGAATGGTTTCCATGTTAACTGAAAAGATATCATCTTTTCTGCAATTAAAAGGAGCGAAAGAGAGAATTGCCAATTTACCTGGAGAACACTGCAGGACTGTGTGGATACCCGAGCAGTTTGTAGCAGAAATGGATTGGTATACAATAAGCGAGCACGTGTGGTGGAGGGCATATAGCAGATCAATCAATTAGCCATTGCCTCAAAAAATGTAAAGATCCGACCATTGCATTGTTAAATTTGAAAAGTTGTATTAGCATTGTAGAAAAAATGTATTTTGTTTTGAAATGATAATTGTTATATTATATTATATTAGATTTATGTTGTTTAGTGTGTTTGTGTTAAGTTGGTAATACAAAATTAAAATAATAATTGAAATGATGAAATTCTTATAATTTGTCTATACATATCAATCAAATAGGCACTGGTGTCATGCATACTTTTCTTAACAATGCCAAATGAGATTTTCTTGTCACCTACAATCTATAATATAAGATGTGGAACTTAAGTCACGTGACATGGGGATTCGGGGCACGTAGGATTCGAGATTCGTGGTGTCAGATTCGAACACGTTGACCCCCGGAACACGACACAACGTAGGATCGTTATAATATATATATATATATATATATATATAATATAATATATACTATATAATATTTATTAAAAGATATTTCTTAAACAAATTTTAATTAATGATACAAATTTATTGATTTCAAACATAGATATTCACCTATAGCTATTAGCATGCATAGTACATACAAAATTCAAATACATGTCAGTGGTACTGGTCACATAAATCATGATTCATAATTCATAACTAAAAGACAACTTACAACTACAAGATAGTAAGATAAACACACTGACAACTGTAGTTTTCTCATTAAGTCATCAAATCAAAATGTGTTACATAGGTAGTGTTGGTGCAATGCCAATGGCAAATAGAAATAGAAAATATAAAACAACTACAGGTATGCAAGCCTCAAGGCATCAATCAGCTTCAGAATCAGCATCATTGTCCTCATCATCATGGTCCCCACTGCTGTCCTCTGCATCCTCCTCCTCCCTTGTATCCATAGTCGCCTCTGCATCTGCTGGTGTGGAGGTTGACCCCTCTAAGTCATCAAATCTAACAGGCTCTAGCACTGGATCATTGAAATCCATGTTGGCCAATGCCAACTCAACAGTGGTGTCTAGACCCATATCATCAGGAATGACATCCCACATCTTTGTCTTTCCTTTCAAC
This sequence comes from Pinus taeda, assembly GCA_000404065.3. Lineage (NCBI taxonomy): Eukaryota > Viridiplantae > Streptophyta > Pinopsida > Pinales > Pinaceae > Pinus > Pinus taeda. The sequence goes on along the minus strand of APFE030660774.1, from coordinate 63,009 downwards.
CACTCTTCCCTCTGCCTATAAATAAGTCTAAGGTTGGTGTGCACATACACCATTGTCTCTGCCTTGGACTGCTCAAGCCTGCTCTCTTCTTCACACTATACAAATTCTCATATGTGCTCCAATTCCTCTCGCAACAAGAGGATGAAGTCACCTGAGAGAGGAGCCTCATGGCTAACTGCTGGAGAGGAGGGCTTGTTGCCCCATGATTTGCCCACCAAGAATAGGGCTTCTTAGCCCTCCTGCCTCTAATCACATCATAACCTCCAAATCGACCACTGCAAGTGGAAAACTCTGCAAAGGCATCCTCCACCTCAGCAAGCAATGCACTATCATGATAAATCCGCCTGAATGCCTCTTTCCTCCCCTGTGAGATTTCACCATCCATGTGAGGAGGGAATCTGCGGGAAGGTCCACCATTTAGCCACTCATGGCTGGAATAAATGGGGTTCAATGAGTGAGCCAAACAATGTAAAGGTGTACAATTCTTGTCCCATATGTTGACAAGAATATCATGTATGGTATCACAGAAGGCCTTTGGTGATGTCTCATACTCAGGGCACTCACTTTGTAGAATAATGCTCCTCACAGAATCAATCATGGAATCCCATCCCTCATAAACATCTCCTAGGATGGGTTTGTCTGTATCTGCAACTCGAAGCAAAGAAATGATAGGGTCCATGATCCGAATAATTAGATCTACCCTCTCCCACCAAGCATCATCTAGCATTGTATCCTTCACTTTTTTAGAGGCTACCTGATCTGTCTTTCTCCAAAAAGACCAAAACTCAGAAATAACCATAGACCCAAAAGTGGTCTTGACTTCCCTCAACCTCTCCAACATCATGAATGAAGATCCAAACCATGTATCAGCAATCTTCAACAATGATAGATTGTTGTACTCCTTGTAGATAGTGAGGGCAATTGTATGATTTTGCACAAAGTTACAGATATGTCTTGCATCCTCAATAATGCTTCCAATCTAAAGCACATCAGAAGAAATGGATTTCAGTGCTAAGTTCAATGAATGGACAATGCAAGGTGTCCAAAACACTTGTGGATATTTAGCTTCCACAATCATGCCAGTAGCCTTGCAAACAGGTGCATTATCTGTAATGATTTGCACACAAGAATCAACACCTACATCTTCAATAACTTTAATAAATAACTCACCAATAAATTGTGCATCCTTGTATTCGCCAAGTGTATCCACTGCTTTCATGAAAACTGGACCACTCAAGGAAGACACCATGAAGTTGATGATTGGGTGTCGTGTTGGATCTGTCCATCCATCAGAAACAATGCTAACCCCAGATGTTAGCCATGATGCTACAATAGGCTTAAGCATTTTTTGCACCTCTTTTTTTGCCTTCGTCAACAATGTGGTTTTCAGCTTCTCTGACCTAGGAGGCACATACCCTGCTGGAGCCCCTTGAGTTAGAGCTCGGCACATGTCAATAAATAAAGGTGAACGTGGAACATTAAATGATATGAAGTTTTGATAGAAGAAGAAGGCAATGGTGAGATCAAGCTCTTCCTGTCTCTCTTTTTGGAAAATCTTGTCCATTGGACTAAGTGCTCTTCTTTTTTATGCTTGTCCCCCAGTAGAAGTAGAACTCTCAAATGGAAATTTGGTGGTGGTTTTCCTAAAAAATGTAAGGGGGTCTTCATTCTTGGGTTATTTTTATTTTTATTTTGAAGCTACATGTTCCATACCAACATTGGCCTCCTTTTCCAATTCTTTCACAAATGTGATTTCACACGGTAATATGTGCTTTTGAAAGAAATGTTACAAAATTTGCATTTCCATTGCACATTGCCTCCTCCCTTTCCCTTGTTGTTTGGCCCATCCTCTCTTGTGACATATTTCCACAATGGATATTTATCATTGTCTTTAGGTCCTCTTCCCTCAACATTAATTGCAGCAGACTCTGATGATATTGGGGGAGGAGGGGCATCTCTACCCATGACATTCTTGCCCTTCCTTTGCCCCCTAATTGCTGCCTTTGATTGAGCCATGAATACTGTAAAAGAAATGAACAAAGTATGCACAAATTTGTAAACAAAAAATCATATACAAACTGCTGTAAGAAATGCAAAAAAATGGAGGTGAAATGCACTTACCTGGTGGTTGATTCTCCTTGCTGAATGCTCTACTCCCTTAACTCCTTGCTGCAAACCCTTCTCCACTTGCCAAGAGCTCACAAAACACTTGCCAAATGAAAATATGCGTGGCTGTATGGAGCAAACCCGCCCTTTTCACACCTGTGCAGGTCGCTTTTTGGGCCTAGCGAGTCCTAGAAACATGACACGATTCCTAAAATCGTGACACTCAGATGAAAATCGTGGCACGACCTCGGATTCGATGAGTCAGGAAAGGACACGACGTGTCATTGGATTCGGACACGAATCTGGACAGAATCGCGTCGGACACGCTAGATTCGAGATTCGAGGGGCCTCTAGGGCGAATCCGGTTTCATAGGTGGCAACTGTTCAAAAGATAGTTCTTATATTGCCAACAATAGAAACTCTCTAGTATGGTATTCACCTAATGTTTTACACTACCAACAAAATAATTTGCCACTTCAAAGGTAAGAGGAACATATTTCCACTCATAAGCAAAAACACCCTTATTGTTTACAATTATGGATAGGCAACACTAATGGGCATCATTTGGATATCATTTACCTAGATTTTATCTTTTCATCATTATTTAATAGTAAACCAAAAAACATAAGCCGTGACTATATATATATATATATATATATATATATATATATATTATATAGTATTCAACCAAAAAAATCTAGCCCATAAACTATTTTTTTAATCCAATTAAATACTTTTAAAAGATCCTTACTACAAATCAAAGAGTGCTTTTTCTTGGAGTTGGGATTTGAAAAATATTTAATTCATCAGGAATTATAATTAATATTATAATAATATTTTTTTACCATTTAATTAAAATCAAAGGTATAAACAAAGTATCTCACTACAAACATTTTTCTTTCCCATTTTAGGCAATACTATAAAATATTAAACGATAAAGCGATAGAAAAAATTATATTCTATGATAAAAACATGTGAGTAAACCCGTGTTGTTCCATCTGAATTGTAAGGTTTCACCAATGTTAGTGCCCCCCATTAAAGGAACGACACAAGTACCTTGATGGCTAGTCCTTCATGTTCACTTCCCCACTCTGACATCCCTCTATAGATCTCGCAAGTTTGATACTGTGCTGATTATCCATGGACACAAAGCTTCTAATTTTTTTCCCTTTGAGGATGATGCTTGTGATCTCGCAGGTCTGGCACCATGTTGATTATCCATGGACACAGAGCTTCTGATTTTTTTCCTTTTATGAGGATGATGCTTGTAGTCATGGTTCACGCTATTACTTTTCGGCCAAGCCTTAGGATCAAGGCCTCGATAATATTCTTTTATTTACCTCTTATTCTAGTTTTTTTCCTTATGCAAAGATTTAAATTATGATGGGAAGTAAATGATGGAAAATATATTATTTACCTAAGTATCAAATATTTTAAAGATTTATATTTTGAATGATTTTCTTGCAAAGCTTAAGAATAAAAAATCACTACACCTATTTAAAAATCATGCACTACAATATCTAGAAATAATGACATAAAATATATGAGGTAGTTATCCATATTGAAATATTTATTTGTGCAATGTTAAATATTATAAATTACACTAGTCAATGTTATGACAACGTTGTTTTATCAACATTTAATGAAATGATTGATTTTGTCAATAATGTCATTGTGTATCTCTGTTGTTATGTTGTTGCTTGCTATGTTATCGATACATAAAACAACAACCATTGAACTTTCTAAATGTGATACTTATTCATGTGTCTCATAGCCCTTGAGCAAGTTTGAGCATTTTTTGGCTTGTAGAAAAGGAAAAAAGAGTTGTTGAGGATCCTACCACAAATTGAAAATATTAAAAGAAAAAAAAATTATTTATATTTTTTGAATTTTAATTTATGGTGTAATCATGGTTATTATCTAGAGTTTTGATATCACTTTGATGGCTAGACATGAAAACCATACAATAATATAATGATAGAACTGTTACTCTGTAAATCGAATTAAGTCAATTAATTATTTGAAAATAAATTATTAATAGTTATGTTAATAGAGGTTTATATTTTTTAATAGGTTTTTAGAATTATCAAGAATTTTTAGATGGATGGTAGGGATTTAAACCCCATAGAATAATGTCCAATATATTAGTAGTATGCACAAATAAGAAGTTGATATTTACCTCCAAAATAGCTATGTTCTCTTTTCCCTTTCAAATTAAATTGATTAATTAAAAAAATGTCATATTAACAAGTGTTATGGTTTTTTGGGACATATGGTATTGATAAGCCAACAAAACCTATTTGCAAACATGGTTAAATGAGGGTGCATCTCCATGGTTAAAAATCGTATTGCATATTTTTGTAAATGTATAATAATTTCTTATTGTCATTTAAAATTAATTTATAATTTAGTAATTTTATAATCAATAATATAATAATTACAAGTTTTACAAGTTTTTATTTTCTTCAAAATTTGGTAGGTATTTTTTTAAAATTTATCATTTTGAATATATAATTTCCAATTTTTTTTAGAATTTTCAGATAAGAAGTCTATTTATACCTATTAAATAAATAAAATTCAGAATCTTCCTAAAAATTTATGCTATCCAATCCCAATGAAAATAGGACCAAAAAAAATTCGAAACAATTATATTGCTATGTTTATAATAATTGCGTACAGATGCTTCTAGTTGAAAGTTGTGGATCTGAAGATGCTTATTATCGTTTTTCTTCTTTCCCACGACAGACCATGTTGGCAGAATTGGCGTCTTCTAATTAACACTCGAACATTCTGCAAAGTTTCACAAGATTATTTGTAGAAAGAAGGTCCGAGAATTTTTTAGAACATTTCAGGGTTTTGGAGTTTTGCACGAAACGATCAGTCGTAAAATGTGAGGCCAGTCGTACAAGATTAGGTTATATGGTCCACAGATGTCAAGCTTGGTGCACATATGCGTAGACAGAAAAGTAGACAAAAATATGAAGTGAACTGATTCAAAAGAAAGGCTTATTCGTTTAATTATTGAAAATGTTATTATGCAATACAACGCTCAAAATTATCAATTATAATTAGCAATACCCTGAAAGGGGAACATGAAATTTGGAAGGATATTTTAAAGAAGATTTAGCATTAGGTTGATTGCAAATTTTAGAGAATAATCTAACCAGGTCACAATTTTGTCCGGAAAATACTGAAAATTTAGGAAAGATTTTGACAAACACAAATTTTAGGAAATTTGGGTTACAACTAAAAAGTTTCAAGATTTCGGGTGTTTCAAGGCTTTTGATGGGGTTGAATACAATTCCACTACTAAAAAAAAAAAAACACTCCTATGGTTAGATTAAGAAAAAAAGGAAAAATGACTTTCCCACAAAATTGTGGCCTAAGTAGACAACACCAAATTTTAGCATTCAATAAGAATGGAGTAAAAAGTTAAAAGTGATTGTGTTTTAAGATGTGATGTTATGTTGATTGCAAATTTTTGTATTCAATGAAAATGAGGAAAGTCTACGGTTGTCTAGTTTCTTATGTTAATTATAGATATTCTTATAGGGTGAGAAGGAATGAAGCAAGAAGGTTGTCAATTGGTGTTATCTTGGGGATTGAAAGGAATGCTTATAAGTTGGAACTCTACCCAAGTTCAGTTCTGGAATGATTAAAAAGTTGTGAATTAGGGTTATCTTGGGGATTGGAAGGAATGCTTATAAGTTGGAACTCTACCCAAGTTCAGTTCTAGTACGTAACATGATGAACTTTAATATAATAAATGAAATATGTATGTTTCTCATATAAAATATATAGATTTATATATGTAGAAAAAAAAAACTATGAAATAAGAAAAATTCTATATTTTTATTTTATTATTTAAATATTACTAGATATCAATTTCTCTTTATAAAGTGTTTTATAAAATAAAAAATGAAAATGTGTTCCATCTTTATGAATGAAGTTGAGTGCTAAACATTATAAGGATACATGAATTTAACAATAAGCGTAGATGGTTAGTGAATCTAGAAGAATGTGGTTTCAAAAGATCTTCCATTATGATGTTGACAATAATGAAAGAGCTATATATAATCCACTACAATTTTTTTTTTCTTGGCAAATGCTAATTCTATTAACTGTAAAACTAAGTAAAAATACAAGGGGGTGAGGCTTCGGGAATCATCCTCTGAGAGCACTCAGAACGTCATAAACTATCCCTTGTGAGGGAAAACCAGATACATAAGCAAGAGAGCAGATATAGCCACTAGGAATTAACCACAGAAACATGAAGAGGAGGTGAAAACCATTTGTTTAGAGCATATAACCAGAACACGAGACTAGGCACTGCACAAAATTCCAGAAGATTTTACCAATACTGCGCAACATATAGAAAATTAAGATCGCCTGTCTGAAGATTCTCGGCCTGAGCTGCTTCCATAACCGCTTGAGCTTGATCACGTTAGATTTCTGGAAAACCAAAATCGGGTGGGCCCAGATGGCCTCAAAATTCTGCATCCTCACGCTGAGGTTCCTCCACCACCGGACAGGCGTAATCCTTCCAAGCATCATCATGTCCCACGTCTTCGTCGCCAGGGTGCTTCATCAGGGGGCGTGTGTCACTATCCATCTCTTCCAGAATTCTCGAGACAGCAGTTTCCGGAGGCCAAGAGATACTGGGAGCCTCGCTCCTTTCAAGCCTCTTCCCCTGATCTTTCTCTAGACTTTCCCCTGCAGTAACCTGTTTGTTGCTTTGACTGCTGGCCTCTCTGAAAGCTTACAGTGGAGGCTCAGACATCAGGTGCACTCGAATTGGAGGCAGAGCTTCTTCTTCAGAGAAGAGAATGGTGATATTGGCAGTGATTACAAGTCTATTCAAATTGCTCTGAAAAGTGAAATGAGATGTTTGGAACCCATGAGACGGAATGGGATTGTGAGCAAGATCCACAGAGTTGGGAGCCGGCCGATTTCCCCGCCCTCCCCGACTTCCCTCGGAGCGACTCCCCATTCTACGGCGCACCATGATGAAGAGAGTCCACAGAGGCCGAGACTGGATGGTGATTAAACACTCCCGAGGACCGAAAGTAGAATCCAGAGAGAGGTTACACAACACAGAGACCAACTTGAGACACGTACGGCGGGTCTGTAAATGCAAGGAAAGTGACCTAGGAAAAGAAGCAGGGAGGCTGAAAGCTTACCAAAGTTTCCAGATACCAGACCGCTATCTAAACGCCAAACATTCCCAAGCCATAGATGAACATGAAACAAAATACACAAAGAAAACTGACCGTTGTTTGCAGAGAACAGCCAGCCTCCGAAACCCACTTCCGGCTTTGACCAAAGGCATGAAGGCAGGGCGCTTACAGTGGAAAGAAAATCCGTGAACGCCATGGATAAAATAGCCGAAGCTATACCTTGGATGGGATGAGCAGTTAATGCAGAGAGCATGCCAAATATTTTGCTCTGCAACTGATCCGCCAAGAACTGAATGAGCCTCTTGAATGTCACACACTTCAACCAAGTAAAGTTCTAGAGAGTCGCGCGGGTCTGCATCTAGCAGTACCAAGCGCCTCCATCTGTCCTATGAACCATTTAAAGCACATTGATTTCACCCGCATCCGAGTAATCCACTACACTTTTGAATATGTTAGTTATATATATAGTGTGGAAATTATTCTATAATTTCAAAGGCCCTTAAAAAAATGGTTTTTTTATGGCAATGGAGCAATCATTGTGATTTGTATAAATTTCAAAATTTAAAAGGAAGCCATTCTTATGATTTGTATAAATTCCAAAATCTATAAAATGTGGAAACTACTCTATAATTTCAAAGGCCCTTAAAAAATGGTTTTTTATGGCAATGGAGCCATCGTTGTGATTTGTATAGATTTCAAAATATAAAAGGAAGCCATTCTTATGATTTGTATAAATTCCAAAATATAAAAGGAAGCCATTCTTATGATTTGTATAAATTCCAAAATCTAAAAGAACACTTGTGAAGCCATTTTTAATGCAATCATTTTAAAGTTATTTATAATTTATAAGCATGGGATGGGATGGGATGGGATGGGTAGGATGGGACGGGACAAAAGCCACATTGATTTTTCTTTTATAGTGAGTGAGTGGGCATAATGTATTTAATAGTGATAGAATGATTCAGAGCTTTGGGGAATGTTGGATAAAGTTGTTGGAGTGTAAACTAAACCTAAATCTCTTTATTAAACCTAAATCTCTTTATTAAATGTTGGATAAACCTTCTGAAGAGTAAATTGAACCTAGATCTCATTATTTATTATAATTAAATTAACCTTTATTAAATGTTGGATAAACCTTTTGAAGAGTAAACTGAACCTCGATCTCATTATTTATTATAATTAAATTAACCCCACACAAACATTCACTATAATGTTTTAAGATTTCAAAGCAGTTTGAGGGATTTGATTCAGTTGTCATTGGTGAATTAAGGGGTGTGGAAATTATACATGTGCAAGTATTTAGAAATATTTTATGGTTTATCGGGTCAAGATCTTGTTTCAATTATACTTATGGTGGTTGTTCATGATGTATTTATTGCACTCATATATGTTTGGTGGTGGCAGTGGTAGCAACTTGCTTATCCTTTGTGTTACAATTGGTTCCTTTGGGAATGAGAACCAGCTAAGAGGATGTTGTTGATAAACACATATGGGGACGTTTCCATGACACAGACAATAGGTCCTTTATGTCATGATATTTATGTTCATAGGAATAGGGAGGGGGATCTTCTCTTCCTCCTCTTCCTGGTCACCTAGATGATAGAGTTGGTGGCTTGAAACACTTTGGGAATTTGAATAAACATTAGATGATGATGATGATGGCGTATGATTAGGGTTCTAGTTTGTGTTTGGCAATAAATTTGAGTTTGAGTTATGGACTTGATCAGTGGCTATGAGGTTTGTTAAACTTAAAAAAATTCCTCAAATTTCAAACCTCAAGGTTGAAATTCATAGAACCTTGTGACATGATGCATCAAATTCACCCTTAGACAATTACAACTCAACCACCATACTTATATTTTTCTAGAAGTTTTGGTCGACTCAGCCATACCACTAGTTCTCAATCAAAATTAGCAACAACGGGCCAACTCAATTGAGTCTTAAATTTTGTTATGCAACATTGGACTAGAGAAATGATATGTCCATGTTGTGCAATGTAAATATTTCATGCAAATGGTCCTAGGGGAGCCTACCGACTAGGTACATAGAAAATACTCAAATCTCATTGCATTATGAATTGAATCCATTGAACCGTGTAATATCTTATATCAGATTGTACTAGTAAATTTACAACCCTGAATTGAATAGAACCGAGGTTTGCTCATGTTGTTGAACTCGACACTTTGTTTTAAATAAATGAAGAGGAGACTGAAAAATTATTGTAATTTGTGAATGGTGAGGGATAGAGAATGGGATAGATGACCGACTCCAAGGTTTAGATAGGATTACCACCAAGCTACTCAATTAAATTATTCGTGGATGTTCATGCCCATTTCATGTTTTCTCCCAACAAACATGGGCATGGAACTTAGATGTTAGACTTACTAAACAAAGTGTAGCATTGTATTGTTAATTAAAGGAAATACATAATTAAATGATTTTTGGTACTTTGATCGCTTTCAAATTTTAGAATATTCTAGAAATATGGATGATTACAACCATGTGGGGTTGCTCAAATGGAAGTTTATCCTCCATATTTCACATTATTTCTGTGTTGGTATCAAACATCTCAACACCTTGTATATGGATCAAATACTTTCTTTGGGGAAAACAACTTATTGTCTTTTAAATCAAATCTCTTTAAATTTGTGAAAGGAAGTATTAACATTTCTCTGTTTTTGTCTCATATTCCTTTTCTTATATTTTTCACAAGGCACCTTTCCACAGATGCGTATTCTAACATGTCTGAAGCATTTCCATTCTAAGTCTTACCCTTACCCAAGCACTATAAATTTTGGTCATGGGAGGGTTGAAAACAAAGTTAATAGTTCATTTGATAACTTTGAATATACAATAAGGTATTGATGGATTCTCTCATGTATTTACTTATATTGAAATAAAATGGTGAGGAAGAGGATGGTGGGAAGGGCATAAGAGAGGTGGGCGAGGAAGATGAAGAAGAGGATACACGGAGAAAAATAATTAGGTAGAAAATTGTTTTTTTTCTAAAATTTGATTAAATTAAATAGCAAAAAAATTATGATGATTTTTAATTTGGATGGTTGGGAGGTAAGTCTTGCACTCACATTAACAGGATTAAATTTTGGATAAAACATTTAGTTTACCGTGATAAGTTTAGAAGGGAAAATGATGCTTCTCCTTGTAAGTTTATTTAAACATTTCAATCCTTACTAAATCATAAATTATCGGTAGCTATTGGATATACCCTTAGATGATAGTAGTAAGCCAAAGTTATTGATTTCTAGTGGCTAAAAAAACATAATAATATTAACAATGGAAGTTTCAAGTGGGACTTCCCCTTCTGAGTTTTTTCAAATATTTTAATCCTTGCTAAATAGTAATTTATTAATATGTAACTTACTAATTATTAAATATGCTCTTAGATTATAGTGGTAAACTCAAGCACTTTAAGGTTATTGATTTCTGATAACAAAAAAACACAATAATTTTTAACAATGACAATTTTAGTACTTTATAAGTAGACAACTAAAATTAGTTATTGACCATTCCCTTAAAAAATACCTTCAACTTAATAATAGTGATCTAATTTCAAATCTCTGCATAGTAGAGCTCAATATAAGGTTCTATTGTTCTTAGTAGAAATATTTCCTTTAGTCTTTCCTTTATTGAGTCACTCGCAATAATCTTCTCACTAAACTTTGGATTTAAAATTGAACTTAATCAAGGAGAGAGTCTTGATATCCATTTCATTGTTGCAATAGAAAAGGATATGATGCATCAACATGTAGAATCACAAAGGAATAGATTAAAGATAAACAAGACCTGAAAGAAGACATACGTAAAACACGCTATCTAGCAAAAAAGTAAAGTACATGAATATGCTCATTATATTGTTGCCCATTGCAATATTGGATAATTGAAGGTTTGTTTCACACTTCATTTTCTCCCTGGAGAGATACATGGTTGCTTGACACAAATGAAGCATGCCACATGAGCTTCTAAAGAAACTTATTTTAATACTTCAGTGGTAATGTGGAGGCATACTGTAATGTGTAGATAAATCAAGTCTTAAACCCTCAAGATGTTAATTTTTCTTAGGGATTGATTATTCTTTTAGATAATTACATTTCATCATTTACATATCACATTTACTCCTTAAAATATTAACATCATTATCAATTATATTGAAAGAACAATAACTTCAACATTACAGCGGAACATAAAGGAACAACAGAAGAAAAGCATGCACAAATAGAGACACCATAATTTGGTCAGAGACCAGGGAAAAACCCCACAAGGGGGAACATCTGCCATCAATTATTCTTCTTCTTCTATTAGATATTTATAAATTTTTCATTTGAGATACAAAGGACGTCCATAGTGAGATACATCAACCAGACAAAAAAGTTACTGCTCACTGCTAAGAAAGATCATAACAAGGCCTCTGCACATATAATAGTTAGGTTTCTATTTCAAGGTTACTAGAGACAAGGTATTTTCACATATATGATCATACATATATAAAATGGTATACGCTTTGCATACAATTTCATATGGTGACATTCTGCTTTGTATTCACTTCCATACCAATGCTATGCCATACTGCCCTAATACACATACAATTATGTCACATAACATAGATGAACTATATATAATTGCATAGGAACATGGTGCCAATACTAAACATGGAGAATGTTATAACTAACACAAAGGATGCCATAGTGAGATGTCTATGTGATGCCTTTAACTGTAGCGATACCCATGTTATACCATGATATAACAATACCCTAAACATCAATGCCTAGAACATACAAAGAGAAAGAATCATGTGTGATTATTGTCATACCAAGATCTAGATGATAAGCCATGTTATTGAGATTAAAACATCATTGCAAAGACACCATTATAATGACTATACAAATATGTGATGCCCTCATTATAGGAATGCAACCATGATACAAAAGAGCGTGAATTACTTTGATGCGAGATTCAGTGTGGGTTCCAAAGTTTAATGCATATTTTGTATCAATGCAATTTCCATAGTATTGTTGCAGAGATGTGAACATACCAATGTGGGTCACGCATCAATGTGAGATCCATAGTTTTGTTATAGATATGTGAACATACCAATCATTATTCAAACTATACAATGAGTCTATATAAATCGCAGAACCATAGAGTCATGGCCATTACAACGCAGAGCCTTCGAGACTATAGAGCTGAGATCATAATGTTGTAAGAATGAGATTGATTCCAATCCTGTGAGAGTGAGACCATAATGCATCATTAAATCCCAAAGTGAGAGAGTATACTTGAGAAACTCTTATGAATTTCCTTAGAGAAATGTATATACAAAAATCTTAGAGTGCTCTAAGACATCTGAGTTGCTCATTGCAGATCAATAAAATAGGGTTTATATAGTTGTTTTCATGTATGAAGGGTCACCACCTTTGAGAGGGACAAATTTGGATATGTGAGGTTGACATGAAATCACATTGAGGGAATTACAAATTTAAATTCAAACCTTTGATACACATTAATAATAATATTTAATTTTAATTGATCATTACAAATTCTCTTTGGGGCAGCGATGTTTACTTTGTGAATTTCTCCCTGGCTGCCAATTTCAATGCTCCCTCTCAGCTAGGGAGGAATTCCAACTGCATCATAACTTCATCTATGATGAACATGTCATAATATATAAGAAGGTAAGTCCACGAGCTCCCTCAACCCCAAGAGCCCTTATTGCTCCATTCCTCACCTTGGGATCTCAGTAGGGGGGAAGAGCATGCTCAATGTTTTCGATCAGCTAGGACCCTTAACCGGGAGGGTCACATCCATCAATCCAAGCTTCACTCTAAAGATCAGGAATATGATGAAGCATTACTACTACTTTCTTCAACATATCAAGGTGCTCATATGTGGCACCCTCTCAAACAACTCGTTGAAGAGTTCAATCAAACTGCCTTATGCAGTTCTTTAGAGTAGCAATTGTATGTTTCTATTCATGTAGGACATCAAATCAAATATTATGTTACAAAAAATGCATGACGTAAAGAAAGGAATATAATATTCATCATTTCTCCCTCTCTCACGGAGAAGCAACAACCACAAGCCTAAGCTTGTCTTATACAACAACATTATCTCAATCCATGAAGATGTCTTTTTCCCAGCTATATATCTGGACTTTATGCTTGCAATTGATTGATTTCTCATTATGGGATCTAGCAACAATAATATATCAATGCAATCCAACATGCCACATTTCTAAAAATACACTTCCTTTAGCAAGGAAGTTCTGAACTACACTTCTACATGAGAAGTGGATCCTGAAACTGCTTGGGGTAAGTCAGACTTGCCAACAATGAGATATTAGCACATAGAATTAATTAGCAAAGACATACATTCAACAACATCAGATGTTCATCAATCATATATAGAAGACTTGTTTCATTCTGCAATCAAGGGTGTCCTATTCATCCACCATAAATAATAATAGGTATTGGGATCTCATCAAGAGTATCTCCCTCCAAATGGGAAGCTTCTTCAATCATCATCAATCGAGACTTCAAACTTGTCTATTATGCTACTATCACGTATCAAGATCATTGTTTCTTCGGGGCATAGCCACATTTGTTCACACGACTGTCATACATTAGATCATGAAGTCAAACTATATCACGTTTCATATATATATATATATATATATATATATTTCACTATTATGACAATTCATCATCAACTATTCAATGTGGCTTCAATATCATATATGTATATGTCATCAATCATTCATCAAGGGTTAATGTCATAATATCACTCCATATCTCAAAGGTCATGGTCACAATATCACATCTCTATTACATTATACAATCATTTTCATCAGAGTCTAACATCATCAAGTCAAGGCATCCATTTTGTCACATTGTCAAATTTACTATGTTGTTAAGCCATCTTAGGAGTTACAACTTATCAAAACCTTATCAAGATCAACAAGAAGATAGTTAGTAGATCCTGAGTATCAACCTCACAAACACATTATTGCCATGAGGGTTACCATACTAATTATAAGCATTGTCAATATTATCAAGATAACATATATCAAAGTGATATTAATTATTACTATACATGTACCAAGAATCAAACTTACTCAGACATGCATCAATCAATAATATTGTATGAATAAAGGCTTATCTGAAAGTGATATTTTTGTCATACCTCAGGGCTTGACTTTCCATCTTGATATTACAACTAAATCGAAACTTAACAATTATAAACACCTTGTAATATTCAAATACCCTAGCAACTTGTAACACTTGATTAGTATATACACTTTGTCATTGGCATCTACTACTTCGATAATTTGCATATGCCTAGAATATCTTTCACTTTCTCCCATAATTTATTTACGCCAGGTTCATTTTCCATCTCAAGCTTCCTCTTTCATGCACCAAATTTTCTCTTCCTGCACTAGTTCCCTTTTTTTGCATCATTTAGTATCCAGATGATCCTCAAGAAGGATCGGCCAATCACGTCTTCATTAGAAGTGCCCAAATGTTCATGTAGAAAGGATAAGGAAAAATCATAATGATAAATCTAAACAAGATCAGTGTCATAAAGAAAAAACATAAGTTTATAAGGTACTTATCTTTAACGAGAGGTGATTAACTCCCTCTTGAACCAGCCTTCAAGAGTCATTATTATCCATCATCCATATGTCAATGTTGTCTTCAATATTTTTCAAGTGTCTTCATCAGCAACTAGGTCCAACTGAGACTAGCCCAACTAGAGTTACATTGAATATGTCACACGTGTTGAAATAATTTCTTACTAATCATCATATCTAGGTATTTCTTCCAAACATACTTCAGGGGTTTCTTCCAAACCCTAACCTCATGTTATCCACCAAACCCTAATTTCCCTTGTTAGAACAAAGTTTCCCAGGGTTTCCTTCAAACCCTGTGATTCTTTTATAACTCCAACATCTTTCATTCTACTGGATACATTGGTGTCTTCAAGAGGTGATATCCATGAATTTTCTTTAGCCTAACTCTGATACCATATTAATTTTTCTTAGGGCTTGATTATTCTTTTAGATAATTACATTTCATCATTTACATATCACATTTACTCCTTAACATATTAGCATCATTAGAACTTATACATAAATAATAATAACTTCAACATTGTAGTAGAACATAACACCAGAAGAAAAGCATGCACAAATAGAGACACCAGAATTTGGTCAGAGACCATGGCAAAACCCCACAAGGGGGGAACCCGCAATCAATTCTTCTTCTATTAGATATTCATCAATTGTTCATTTGAGATACAATGTACATCCATAGTGAGATACATCAACCAGACAACGAAGTTACTGCTCACTGCTAAGAAAATTCATAACAAGGCCTTTGCATGTATAAGAGTTAGGGTTTCACTTCAAGGTTATTAGAGACAAAGTCTCTGCACATATATGATCATATTTATATACAATCTCATATCCTCTGCATGCAATTCCATATGGTGACATACTTCTCAATACTCATTGCCATACCAATATTGTCTCATACTACCCCAATACACATACAATTATGCCACATAACGTAGATGAATTGGATATAATTGTAGAGGAACACGATGTTAATACCAAACACAAAGGATGTTATAACTAACGTAGAGAATTCCATAGTGAGATGTATTTTTGATGCCTTTGATTGTAGCGATACTCAAGTTTAACGATAATATAATTGTACCCTAAACATCAATGCCCATAACATACAAAGAGCGAGAATCCTGTGCAATTACAGTGATACCAAGAGCTAGATGATAAGCCATATTAGTGAGATTAAAATTCCATTATAGTGGCTATATAGAGATGTGATGCACTCATTATTAATTTGGCAGCTCAGTGACAAATTCCAATCATTGGAATAGATTCCTCTTTTCGAGAGGCCAATTTTTGACCTTTGAAGCACTTGATTTGGACTAGGGAAAGTTTATTTTTGAATTGAATCCCACAAAGACACATTTCATCAAGTTGGCCCTAAAAGGAAATTGCCCACCCATGGAAGCCTATAAATACAATTCAACTAATCCTCATTTGTACATGATCATAAAGCATCTTCTTTTTCTCTCTTCTTTTGTTTGGTTTGCACAGGTCTAAATTTGGTTCGCGGATAATGGTTTGTACAGCCTGAAATTTAAAGGTCTAAAACTTGTATGTGTGGATTAGGGTTTTGGTTTCCAGCCACAGGGTTGACATAGGAATTTTTCGGCTATAACAGCACGCATACAGGCCTATCCATGCATCCGGAAAGCTTCAGTTGCATGCATGACTCTCCCTCCGTGCGGTTTGGACTTGGGGTTTCATTTTTACAGGTGACCGCAATTGACCGCAAATTGGGAAAGTTTACTATGATCAATACTGTTGTTGGGATCATATTCTAGATATTGTTTGGTGGAATTTTGATGGATAATTTTTTATTGGCTCATTGTACTCTCTATTGAATATTTTATGACAATCTAAAAGAAGAATAATTTCAAAGGGTTTTCCCCCTTGTGGGGCTTTTCCTTGGTCTTTGACCAAATCCATCTCTTGTTGATGTTGTTGATTGTCTCCTATTGTCATTGAATTATTGTTCTATCTGCAGTTACTATTAATTAATGAAAAATTGGTTGTTATTGAAAAGATTGAAAATGGAAGAACTGAATTGGGCTAATGTAATTGAAACAACATAGAATAGTGGTAAAATTTAACATGGTACGAGAGCTAAGGTGAAGGAAAATCCTAAAGGAAACAAGACTTGAAGCAATCATATTTGGAAAAGTTGAAGGAGCCTATCTAACCAAGTAAATATGTCTACTTCTTACTTCAAGGAAAATGAGAAGCTGGGTGACTCATCCAACTTTGCTTCTTGGAAAATCAAGTTGGAAATCATAGTTGATGACAATGATGCATGGTAGTACATGCAAGGAAAAATACCTAAGCCTCCAGAGAATGTTTCCACTTCCGCCAAGAACAACTACAAGAAAGGTGATTTAAAAGCAAAAACAAATATAGTCAATGGTTTACAAGATCATTTACTTGCATATATTGGATATTTTGAAAGTCTAAGGACATGTATGATAATCTAGATGCCATGTATGAAGTCAACAATTTGAATGAAATAATTTCCTTCAAATATCAACTTAAAGATATGAAGATGAATAAAGGAGAGTCAATGTAATTCTTTATTATGAGGATATTTTCATCTTCGAGATCAATTGCAGAGAGTTAGGGAAATTGTTCCTGACAAGGATTTGATGGTGGTAACCCTTAAAGGTCTCCCTCCTATTTGGGAAACTTCAGTACCACTATAAGCAATAATAATGTTTTCCCATCATTTGATGAGCTCGTTGGAAAACTCACTCAAGAAGAATCAAGGATGATCTCAAGAGGCATGTTACAAAAGCATGAATAAGGAGAGCTCGTTGCTTTCATCACTCATAACAAGAAGAAGAAAGGAAAATGAGGTCCATCAAGTTCAAGAAATCCTCCTCCTTGAAATTCAAATAGAAGGAATGGAAGAGACATGGAATCATCACACATTGAATGCTACAATTGTCACAAGAAAGGACATTATACTCTGTTGAAAATGTGTAACTAAGTTCGGTCTTCATAAAAATGAAATGTAATTTTCATTCTTGCATATTGTAAAATGAAAGGAAAATAATATTATTATTTTTGGAGCATGGTTTTCATGCTCAAGATCTTTTATTTTAGATTTCAAACACCCGGTGAGTGCTTCTAGGGTTTGTTCTAGGTCAAGAAGTCAAAAGAGTCATTGTCATAAGTTGAATACCCTTTCGGGCACATTGTAACTTTTAAAGAAAATTATTTTTGTCATTAAAAGTGTCAAAATACGCTTCAAGAACAAGTCGGCCTGGCACTTGTAAAGTCAGTCTAAATTGAGGAGCCACATCCACCTTAAGAAGCCTATATAAAGGAGGAAACTCGACCTCCTTGGAAGACATTCATTCACTCACTCATTCAAGTGAAGAAGAAGAGAAAGAATGATAGTGAAGAAGGAAGAGAATGAAGAAATCTTGTTCTGGGCTATTTCTCTCTCACACATGTGAAGGCTAGGTTTCTATTGCTAGACTAGGGTTTTCCTTCTGCAGGTTCTATCTTGAAGAAGGAAGAGAAAGAAGGCTAGAAAAGGTCACATTGAGTCATCCTCAAGAACTAGAAGAAGGAGAAAATCTAAGCGAAGGTATGAGGGATCCTTGGGAGGAAAGAACAAGCTCACACATGTGGTAGCAACTGCTATTGGGGGGACCAAAATTTCAGACCTGTAGTAGAGGCTAAAATTTTGAAGCTGGAGGTCGAAGTTGTGTTGCTGGAAGATATTTGACTGGGTTTGACTTGATCTGGGAAGCACATCACCCATAAGTGTTGGAATTGGTCTTGATCTGGAGGTTGTGGAATTCGTCAATTGAAGAATCTATAAGAAGAGAAGATATTTACGGGTTTTCCTCTCAAGTGGAGAGGTTTTGGCCCTTTCTTGCAATGTACATTATATGTTCTTGCATACTATTGTTCGTCTAATTTTGGTATTTTTTTGATGATACACAAACATAATAATAAGTGAAGAATCTAATAATTAAGAAAAATTAAAAAGACATCACAAGTAGTTATCAAGAAAAGAGAAATCACTGTAATCATTGCCCTATAGATTTCTCAACATGGTATCAGAGCTAAGGCTAGCTAAGGGAATTATGAAGATCTCTACCACATTGAACGAGGTTCTAAAGTGTTCAAAGGTAGCAAGACATATCAAGAAGAGCTTTAAAGAAGTATGGAATCTTCTATTTACTCCAAAGAAGGAAGTGATCAAGGCAAAGGATGAAGAACTCTTCTTAGCACTCACTGGAACATTTCAAGATGAGA
This sequence comes from Pinus taeda, assembly GCA_000404065.3. Classification (NCBI taxonomy): domain Eukaryota; kingdom Viridiplantae; phylum Streptophyta; class Pinopsida; order Pinales; family Pinaceae; genus Pinus; species Pinus taeda. Next base: position 43,818 of record APFE030660774.1, on the reverse strand, counting down.
GAATTTGGGTGATCGATAATGGAGCAACAAGGCATATGACCGGTCATCACAAGAAACTAAAAACATTGTCAAAAGGAAAGTCCTCTTACTCCTTAGAGCTTGGTGATAATAAGAGTTATCCTATGAGGGGTATTGGATCAACCTCACTAGAGTTGGAGGATGGAGGAAATATCCATCTCAACAACATCCTATTTGTTCTAGGTTTGCTTAAGAATTTACTTTCCATTTCAATCCTAGAAGATAAAGGTGATAGAGTGGCTTTCATTGATGGAAACTTTGTAGTATGGTGTAAAAACTCAAGCATAGAAAATTAAAGAATGATTTGGATATGTGAAGGAAGACTTTACATCCTACTAACTCCCCTTGCTCAAACATTACTTCACATTGAAATCAACCCATGTGAACTTTGGCACAGAGGATTCAGTCATCTCCACTTCAAAATTCTTCACACTCTAAATTCAACAGTAGATGGAATCCTTGAACTGAAAGAAGGTCACGAAGGAGTATGCAAGGGATATGCACTAGGTGAGAACACCAAGAGACCATTTGGAAGCAATGATTCAAGGTCAAAAGAAATATTGGATCTTATTCATTCCGATGTCTGTGGTCCTATGATTCCTAAATCACTTGGAGGTCATATATATTATGTCACATTTATTGATGACCATTCAAGGAAAACTTGGTTTACTTAATGACATCCAAGGATGAAGTATTTACCAAATTTCAAGGATTCAAAGTTGAAGTAAAGAACCTTACAGAAAGAAAGATCAAGATATTAAGATTTGATAATGGAGAAGAATACACATCCAAAGAAATTTTAGCCTTTTGTAAGGAGTCTGGGATTAAGAGGGAGTTGATAGCCCCATATAATCCCGAACAAAATGGAGTTTCAGAACGAAATAATTGGTCCATTGAAGAAAGTGTAAAAGTTAAGCTACATTATCAAGATTCACAAAAAATTTTGTGGTGTGAAGCTATGAAGATAGTTGTATACATATAAAATTGAAGTCCCCATAGGTCACTAGATAATAGGACTCTCGAAGAATTATTCACTCAAAAGAAACCAACCGTGGATCATCTCTGAATTTTTGGTTGTACTATCTATATTCATATACCTAAGGACAAAAGAAAAAAGTTGGATCCATCAGGAATGAAGGGAGCATTGTTTGGCTACAATAACTTTTCTAAGGCTTATATGATCTACAAAAAGGAAGGACACTAAATAGAAGTCAACCAAGATGTGATATTTGACAAAATTATTGCATTCATGAAATTAAAGGATCTCCCTTTGGACATTTTTGATGAATAAATTATAGTATTTGAAGAGGAAGTTATTAGGGAGGAAGTAGATTCAAATCATGAAGATGAAGGTCCCAGTGAACCTATTCAACTTGTGGTAATACCCAAAACTAGAAAGAGACCAAACTGGTTGAAGTCTACACTACTTGATGCAAAAGGTCATGGAGCAATTCAAGGCACATTCAAGGAAAGCACAAAGCCCAAATGATATTCTAGGTATGTAGCCTATGTGACGAAATTGATAGAAACATAGCCATTGACCTTTGAAGAAGTCATCACGCACCAAGAATGTAAGGATGCCATGAATGAAGAGTATCAATTGATAATGAAAAACGGAGTTTGGGAGATCGTAACTAGGCCTAAAGGAAAATTTGTGCTAACTTCCAAATGGTTGTACAAGATTAAACATGCAACAGATGGAAGTATTGATAAATATAAGGCAATATTTGTGGGGCTTCTCTCAAAAATAAGGCATTGATTATGAAGAGACATTTTCTCTGATAGCAAGATATACAACTACACATTCATTGGTCTCTTTGGTAGCATCGATGGGATGGAACATCCACCAAATGGATGTCAAGACTACATTCTTGAATGACACAATTCATGAGGAAGTCTATATAGCACAACCCTTGGTATTTGAAGTTAAAGATAGAGCGACGTATGTTTGTAGATTGAGGAAGGCATTATGTGGCCTCAAGCAAGCAACAAGGGAATTGTCTGCTAGAATGGATGCATACCTATAGAGATTAGGCTTCATAAAGATTTATGTTGATATGAACCTTTACATTAAGGTTGTAAAGGGAGAGTCGGTAATCATTCTTTTGTATTTGGATGATCTTGTCTTGACAAGTGTGGAAAGTCGAATTGAAGAATGTAAGAAGCATCTAGCAGAAGGATTAGACATGAAGGATCTAGGGTTTATGCATTACTATTTGGGACTAGAATTCTAGCAAGGACATGATGAGATCTATCTAGGTCAAGGGAAGTATGTGATCAATATGTTGAAGAAGTTTGACAAGATGGATTGCAAACAAATGACAAACCTGATTATCAAAAGCTTGGAAAGACCAAGGAGTTTTAAATCGAGCCCTATGGATCATTCCATATATAGACAATTGATTGTCTCACTGATGTACTTGGTGAATACATGACCAGACATATGTTTTGCATTAAATGTTCTCATTCAATTATAAGTGGAGTCGAAGCATGATTATTGGATAGTAGCAAAAAATATACTAAGATATCTGCAAGGAACCATCCACTACTGTCTGAAATATGATAGGAGGTATGATGTCCAGCTGATTGGATATACAGATTCTGACTGGGGAGGCAATGAGAAGGATGGAAGGAAGCACTATAGGAGGATTTTTTAGTTTTGGATCCTCCATGATCTTATGGATAAGCAAAAAGAAAGATACGATTGTTTTGAGTGGTGTTGAGGATGAGTATATTGTAGCTTGTGAAGTAAGCAGAGAATCTTTCGGGTTGAGGAAGTTGTTGTCTGAGTTGTTTGAAAGACCAATGGACCCTACAATTATACATTTTGATAACACTAACTGTATAATATTGTCTCAAGACCCAGTGTTTCATGGAAATACAATACATATAGACAACAAGTATCACTACATTCAGAAGCTAATACAAGATGGTGTATTGCAACTATGATATATCTCCACTGATGAATAGCTAGTTAATATTTTGATAAAATATCTTCCTAACAAGAAGCTTATGTATTTGAGAGACAAGCTTGGTTTAATTTATATATCCTCCCTGGCTGAGAGGGAGAGATAGGCACATCATTCTTTTCTTCACTTGGGAAGAAAGAATGGAGGATTGGGTAAACATCTGGCATCTGATACTCTTTGAGGATGAGGTAGGACATCCAAGATAATAGTAGTCATAGGGGACTGATATTCTTTAAGGAATGGCTATCCAAGATAAGAATAATCTTGATGGAACATACTCTGAGAGAACCTGAGTGGGGTATGTAACAAGAGAGACAATGATGATGGTGTCTAATAATCATTGGTCATGCCAATATCATGCTATGGTCTTATGAAGAGATAGAGTTGTTAGTCAAGGCCTTGCTATATGACAATGCTGGTTGGTATGATGCTAAACAGATGGGTTACCAATCTGACTCTCCTTATGAGATCTCATCAAATTGAGAATGTCCATCTACCATTTATGAATACCTCGCTTATTAAGAGGGAGTGTTGAAAAATGTGCAACTAGGTTCGTCTTCATAAATATGAAATGTAGTTTTGATTCTTTTATATTGTAAAATGAAAGAAAAAGTACTGTTATTACTTTTGGAGCATGGGTTTCATGCTTAAGGTCTTTTATTTTAGAGGTCAAGCACCCATTGAGTGCTTCTAGGGTTTTTTCTAGGTCAAGAAGTCAAAAAAGTAATTGTCATAAGATGAAGACCCCTTTGAGCACATTGTAACTTGTAAAGAAAATTATTTTTGTCATTAAAAGTGTCAAAATACCCTTCAAGACCAAGTTGTCCTGTCAGTTGGAAATTAGACCTAAATTGAGGAGCCACATCCACCTTAAGAAACATGTATAAAGGAGGGAAATCGACCTCCTTGGAGGACATTCATTCACTCACTCATCCAAGTGAAGAAGAAGAGCAAGAAATGAAGTGAAGAAGGAAGAGGATGAAGAAATATTTTTCTTCAATCTTGAATAAGGAAGAGAAAGAAGGCTAGCAAAGGTCACATTGAGTCATCTTCAAGCACTAGAAGAAGTAGAAAATACAAGAGAAGGTCCAAGGAAACATTTGGAGGCAAGAAAAATCTCACATGTGTGGCAACAACTGCTACTGGGGGGCTGAAATTTTATACCTGGCATAGTAGAGGGTGAAATTATGAAGTTGGAGGTCAAAGTTGCGTTGTTGGAAGAGATTTGACTGGGCTTGATTTTATCTAAGGAATCACATCATCTAGAAGGGTTGGACTTGGTCTTGGAGGGTATTGGTTTTGGTCTAGAGGTCTTGGACTTCATTAATTGAAGTATATATAAGAAGAGAAAATAATTATGGGTTTTCCTCTCAAGTGGAGAGTTTTTGGCCTCGGCTTGCAGCCTACATTCTATGTTCTTATGTACTATTGTTATTCTTGTTTTGGTAGTTGTTTGATGATATACAAACATAATAATAAGTGAAGAAGCTAATAAGTAAGAAAAAGTAAAAAGGCATCACAAGAAGTTATCAAGAAAAGATAAATCACTCTAAGCATTTACCTATAGATTTGTCAATGTGCTTGAGACTGCCCGAAGAAGAACAATGGTCCACGCTACAACACTAGAAGAAAAAACTACAAGTTTAATAATTGAATAAGAATATGTGATCAGAGGAATGATCATAATCAAATAGATGAAAAAATAAGAAGAGATGCTTCGAGTGATCATGAAGAAGACCATCATCCTCAAAAGAAGTCAAGAAATACCAGGTATGAAAGTAATGTTGCAAATTAATATGAATATATTATTATTTTTGCACTTTCTAGTTCCTCTCCTCCACATACTTGGGACAATTGGTTGGTTGATAGTGGGGCCTCTCATCATTTCTATGGGTATAAGGAAGTTCTCTCTAATTTGGTGGAAAGGGAGTCAAGTTTGAAAATTATACTTGGAGACAACTCCAATCATCCCATTAAGGGATTTGGTTATGTTAAGTTTCACTTGGATTCTCTGGAATTTTTTTTGCTTCATGATGTGATGTATATGTCGGGGTTGAAAAATAATTTGGTGTCTATATATGCTTTGTGGGACAAAGGGATGAGGGTTGCCTTCAGCAAGGGAAAAGTACTTACTTGTCCAATGGGATCCCCTATGAAAGATGCATTCACATTGGGATATAGATTTGAAGGACCATATAGAGTCACTGGAAGACCCCTTCTAGTGATGGTTCATGACACTAATGATCTAAGCGAGTTGTGGCACTAAAGATTGGCTCATCTCCACTATGAAGCTCTTCCAAAATTGAAGAAGTTGGTCTCAAGGATTCCTGATATTCAATCTCATCATGATGGAGTATATATAGGTTGTGGCACTGAAAATAAGACAAGGGGACCATTCCCCTCTACCGAAAACAAGACAAATGATATCATCCATCTCTTTCATTCTGACATATTCGGTCTGATGCTTGTACACTCTCTTGGGGTCCATCTATACTGCATTACCTTCATTGTTCATTTCTCAAGGAAGACATGGATATATTACTTGAAGCATAAGGATGAGGCCTTTAATTCGTTCAAAGACTTCAAGGCTTGGGTCGAAAATCAAATAGGGAAGAAAAGTAAGATAATCATATTTGACAATGGTGGAGAGTACATTTCAAATGAATTCATAGATTTTTGCAAAAACGAAGGCATCAAGAAAGAGGCAATTGTTCCCTATAATTCCAAACAAAAAGGAATGGCTAAAAGAAATAATAGGTCTATTGTACAAGTTGCTCGAGCCATGCTCCATGACCAAAAGTTGTCGAAGTTCCTTTGGGGAGTAGCAACAAATACAATAGTATATGTTAAAAATAGGGTACCTCATCAAACATTGGACAACAGAACTCCCAAAGAAGTATTCCTTGGTCTCAAGCCCGACATTGGTCACCTCTGTATATTTGGTTTCCCCATATATTTTCATGTGCCGAAGGACAAAATGAACAAGCTGGAAGCCATGGGAAGAAAAGGTACATTTGTTGGATATTTTGAAGATTCTAAAGCATTTAGAATATATATTCTTGGTCAAAGGAAGGTTGAAATTAGTAGGGATGTGACATTCGATGAAGATGCTTCCCTTAGGAAAGTAAGGGACCTTCCTTAGCCTCCTCCCCCAGAGAAGAAGAACGTTGATATGGATATTTTAAAAGGTCCTTCCATGCCTGAATCTCAGAGAGACATTGTTAATGATGCCATGAAGCCCATGGACCCCTTGGATCCTCCTCCATGTGACCCTCTTGACAGGAAGAGGCTTCTTTGGCTTCATGATGCATTAAAAGATGCCGAGAGACTCATTCCTACTAGAAGGGATTTTAGAGAAAGCAAGAAGCCATGCATGTACCAAGGATATGTTATAGATATGAGAAATATGATTCAAGTTGAGCCTCACATCTTTGAAGAAGTTGTGAAAGAGCAAGTCTAGAAGGATGTTATGACCGAAGAGTACAAATAGCTATTCAAGATCAAACATGGAGTCTATGGGAGTATTGAGAAATATAAGGCAAGGTTCGTGGCCCAAGGATTCCCCCAAAAAGAGGGATAAGATTACGATGATATATTTTCTCCTGTGGCTCAATACACCACCATTCATTTGATAGTTTCCCTTTCTGGAATTCAAGGATGGACCCTTCATCAGATGAATGTGAAGATGACATTCCTTCATGGCATGTTACAAGAAGAAGTCTGCGTTGAGTAACCACATGGATTTGAAGTAGAGGATTGAAAGACACATATTTTCAAGTTGAAGAAGGCATTGTATGGTTTGAAGCAAGCCCTTAGAGCATGGTACACTCACATATATAGTTAACTAATGAAGATTGGATTCACAAGAAGCAGCGTCGACCCCAACCTCTACCTCAAAGTGGTCCAAGGTATTCCATTAATTTTGATTCTATATGTTGACAATCTATTTTTGACATGTAGCAAGCTCCTGATCATGGAGTCTAAGAGGGAGCTAGCCTCTGAATTCGAGATGGAGGACCTTGGACTCATGCACTACTTTGTATGCCTCAAGGTGCGGTCATGGCCCTACAAAATATTCCTTTCACAAGGAAATTATGTTGTAAATTCGTTGTAAATATTTGGAATGGCAAAATACAAGTCCTTATCCACACCGATGGAAATGAATTTCAAGAAGTTATGTGGAGAAGTTGCGGGACCCGATTTGGTGAATCCATCCAAGTATAGATAGTTGATTGGGGATATGATGTTCTTAGTGGACACTCGTCTATACATATGCTATGCAGTGAACATGTTGATTCAATTCATGACTGAGCCTCTCCCTGCAAATTTGGTTGCTACCAAACACATTTTCAGATATTTTCATGGGATGACCACCCTTGTTTTGAGATAGTATGTCATAGATGTTTGATTACATGGATATAAGGATGTTGATTGGGTAGGAAATGTTGTTGACAAGAAAAACACTTATGGATGTTGTTTTAGCCTTGGATCTACCATGAAATCTTGGATGAGTAGGAAACAAAAGTTCGTAGCATTGAGTACCATCGAGGTAGAGTATATTGCCACTAGCATGGCTAGATACAAAGCAGTTTGGTTGAGAAAGCTCTTTGGAGATTTGTTTAAGTCCTAGACACTACAATGATTTATTATGATAACAAGAGTGGGATCCGATTGGAAAAGAATCCTATATTTCATGACAAGTCTAAGCAGATAGAGTTATGGTATCATTACATTTGATACATTGTACAAAAAGGAGCCATTAGATTCCATCACATATCGACATATGAGTGGATTGCAAATATTCTCACCATGGCTTTGTCGAAAGGGAAGTTATTAGTTTTCAGAGAGAAGCTTAGAATGATGGATGTGACCCCTCCTGATAAGGGGCATCACTGATCGAGAACATTGAGCATAGCTCTTCCCCCCTCATTGAGCTCCCTAAGGAGGGACTGGAGCATTGATGGCTTCTGGGGTTGAGGGATCTTTAGAAAATAGGGTATCTCCCCTATATGTCACCCATAGGTTGTGTGTGATCTTTATCTATTTCGATAAGTTGGGTATCTCCCCCTATCTTGTGTAATAGCCCTGGTGAAAATTCCATGTAATAAAAGTTAAAAAAAGGAAAAATAATAACCGCCACTGATGGGACACTTATTCCAAGTTGAATGTTAGGAAAAAAATCCTAGTGGGTGTTCATTTTAGTGATCATGGCTAAAGGAAATTGGCAAAGGCAATGGCTAAGGCTTTGGAAAGACAAAAAGGAAATTTTGGCACATTTATTTATGAAACTAATGGAAATTAGGAGAAAAGGGAGGTGAAAGGTCACAGGTTGCATGTGAGGAGGAAAATGAAGGAAAATAATGGAAAATAAAGAAAATAGAGGCCTCATTAATAAAAAGTCTTATAAGGATCAGTTGGTAATCTTTTGCCAGTTCATTTTTGGAGCTCTCTCATTATTCTCTCTCTCTTTCACTCTTGGACACTTAGAGTTTTCTTGGAGCATTTTGGCATTGGATTAATAAAGGAAAAGAAGGCAAGAGGAAGCAAAGATCAAGTAGGGAAAGGTAGGATCAAGCATCTACAACAATATTCTTTGCAGGTATCTATTTGCATGTGTATTTTACTTGCTAGATTTGGCATGCATGGTATTGCATGTGGTTATTTTATTGTCATGGCATGGGTTTTTCTAGGTGTAACAATGTTTTCAGCCTAGCCTTTCCATTTTTAGATAGCCATGGTGTGATGGGGTTCTCATGTTTTGGTTGAGTTGGATTGCTGAATGGATTCAAAGCTGAGTGAGGTGGATCTTCAAATGATAGAGCACATGTCATAGTGGTCCTTGAACCAGATTGTGGATCACGATAAAGCCACTGCCCTAGTGACCCCTGAGCCAGACTGTGGGTTGCGGTAAAGCAAGGATTTTGTTGCCTCGGTGGGCCTAGGAATCCTTGCCATTGAATGGAAGGATATATGGTAAATCCAAGAGGTGGTTTGCTCTCTGTTGGGCCTAGTAATCTCGAGTTTGGGATATGTGATAAAGCCTGGAGAGTGGGTCTCAGTTTAGGGCCTAATGATCTGGGTTTGGATGGCAGTAAAACTTGAGAGACTAGGAGACAGGAAAATTCCTCACAGTGTAGGTGCAGAAATCCGATGGCATGCATGCTTGTTTGGCCTAGTGATCGGTTGGAGATCATGATAAAGCCTGTTATGAAATGTTTATTGTGTTAACCTAGTGATCCAAGATGGATTATGATAAAGCTTGGTTTCTATTGATGAGGGTGAGGTGGTTTAGCCTTGGGATGCCCTAGTTGGTTATTTTGGTTTGAGTCCCACATTCATGCTTGGAATATGGCACAAGGGTGAAGGGTTGAAGAGAGATTTGGCTCAGCCATTCTATGGTTGGGTGGAACGTGGTAGTCCCATCCCGGGTTTGGATTTTGCATCATTAATGAAAGATTATTTCTCCTTGTATTTCTATGAGTATTATACTGATTTATATGTGGATCAGATGGTTGTGATTTCATTGTTATTTTTGCTGCTATTATTCTAGTTATATATGTGTTTTATGACAACGACTATGTATGCCTCTCATCATGTTTTTACTTGTAAATTAATGGAAAATGTATTTTATGGCCTAATAGATGACAATGCAACAAATGGTATGAGGGAACAATGGTTCTTAACAATTCTCAGATAAGTATGAGATCCCTATGCTTAATTCTGTTGTTTACACATGTAGATTACATGTTTATATGTTTGAATATGTCATTCAATTTTGGGTAGCGACTTGGGATCTAGGCCTGAAAAAGCGGCTTAAATCCAGGGGATGTTGGCATAGAAATGGAAAAAATAGTCCCTGGACGCTGGCATGCCTATAGCATGAGAGTGTCTAGAGCCTCCTGAATGCTGGCAGGCCTATAGCATGAGAGCGTCCAGAGGTTAAGTGGTCAAAAACTTCAGAGGGACCCACAGGCAAGTTTCCTGAAGTGTTGGGATGGTTCTCATGGGTCCTTTAGATGATTTGGAAGGTATGTATGTTGTGTTTCCATCGATTCTATTTCCTTAAGGTCACATAGGAGGTTGAATCTGATCATAGTATCCTCTTGTCACATGTATACCCTGGTTGGATGGTTACTTGGGTAGATGTGGGAGGAGGGTGTTACAGAGTGGTATCAGAGCATGGTTCACCCCTCGGACTGGATGGGTTGTGTGTTGGTCATGCATGCATGTCAGTTGCATGTATGTCTCTTCTGCTTGCATTCCATGTTCTTGTTGCACTACATGGTGTTGATCATGGTTGTAGTGATGTCGCCATATGGAAGTTGATGTTGTTATTGTGGGATGCAATGCTATGAGTTTATGATTGGTTATATGTTGTTATATGTCACTTACATGTATCATTTTGTATGCTTGGTTATATTCTTGTATGCTTGGTTATATTCTTGTATGCTTGGTTACATTCTTGTATGCTTGGTTATATTCTTGTATAGTTGGTTACATTCTTGTATGCTTGGTTGCATGTATCACTCTTGTAAGCTTGGTTTCAAGTATTGTTCTCTTATGCTTGATTATATGTGTTCATGTGTGTGTGTGGTTGATTACACATTTCTTATACATGTTGATATTTGCATGTGGCCATGTGTACAATGGTGTGGTGGTTGTTGTCATGCATGAGGTCATGGTCATGCATTGATGACTTGACACTAGCTATAATGATGCTTGTGTGTTGATGTGCTTATTTTTATATATCCATATGCTGTTATGATTATGTTATACATGTATAATGCTGATTTGATATTCTTGCAGATGAGACATCCTCCCCGAACTATGTTAAGGTATGTTGGTTTATTGTGATTTGGTTTAGATTGCATAGTATGCCTTGTAGGAAAGAGATCAAATTGATTGCAAGCTGGTAGACTACAAAGATTCTCCCTATGAATCATATGAGCAGCATGGTGTTGGGTACTCTTCTGATTTGGTAGACACATTGAGAATATTGAAGGAAGAAATCGGGATTTGTAAGGCAGACAATGACATAATCATACAGGTGCAAGAGAAACACATAGAGGTTAATGTTATACTTCTTTAGATTTTGTTAGAATTGCAGTGACAAGGGCCACTTCAGATCAGCCATGGATAGGAGGACAAAACTAATGGGGCATATGGCAGTAGGTTTCATGGTGGTATCATTTCAAATAGAGTTAACACTATTAGAGATGGAAGGTTGTTGGATGCTCCAGATAGGATAGGTGATGGATACCTATACTATTATAGTTCTAGTTTCGACAGACATCATGATAATAATCATTATCATCCTTACAAGAGGAGTGATAGGGGATAATTTCCAGACGAGTTTAAGAAAGCGAAGCCACCTACTTTTGGTGGGAAGACGTGAATCAATTTAGAGATATCAGGGCATATGACTTGAGTTGCATGAGTTCAAGAGGCTTTTCAAGAAGAAATACTTATCAGAAAGGTACTATGATAGTAAGGCTAAAGAGTTTTATGAGATAAATATGGGGTCAATGATAGACGAAGAGTACACGACCAAATTTATGGAGCTATTGAGGTATGTATCATATATTAAAGTTGAGAAGGCTAAATTTCAACGATTTGTTAGTGGATTACCATTAGTGTTTAGAGATCAGATTGAATATGAGGAGCCTCAATCACTTGAGGAAGTTAGTTGGAAATTGAAGCATTGCTATGAGCAGTAAAAGCATAAGAATGAATTTCAGCAGGGATGGAAAGGGAAAGAAAAAGGTAAAGGTAAATGGTAGCCTAAAAGAACAAGGCCTTAGAATGCAAATGAGAAAGAAAATATGACACCACAAAATGGGTTCAATGTAGCTAGACAGGGACATGGGTCATAGCAACAACATCAACATAGAGGCGAGGGCACTGGTCGGTTGGAGTGTTGGACATGCGGTAAGGAGCATCTTAAGAGAGTTTGTCCATAGAGTCAGGGTGGTAGGCCTCAGATATACAATGGGCAGGAGGCACAGACTGTTGGGGATGTTGGTCAGAGCATTCCTTGTATTTATGCAACATTGGATAACAAACAGACATACCATCAAGCATCTATCATTAAGATGGACAGTAAGCTTTGTGATTAAGTTATTTCTATTTTGATTGACCCTAGATCAAATTATAGTTATGTTAGTCCTGACTTTGTGGATAAGTGTGGTTTGAGTAAGGAATTGCATGCAAAATCTTTGTTAGTGCAGTTGGCTACAGGTACAAAGAAGCGAGTTCATCATTGGGTAAGAGCTTGTGCATTTGATTTTAATGGTATGCCTACCAAATCACGTTTGAATGTATTATTGTTGGGATCATATAATATGTTGTTGGGAATGGATTGGTTGTATATTTATAGAACCAAGGTATATTTTTATGACAAAGCCATTGAATGTGTTAATGACAATGGGGAACCAAGAGTCTTACAAGGTAAGAAGAAAGCCACATCAGTTAGGATGGTGACAACTATGCAAGTAAAGCGCAGTCACAGGAAACGATGTATGTTATTTGCAGTGCATATTTATAGTGACAAGGGTAAGGATGTTGAGGATGCAAATGTTTTGGGTAGGTACCTAATTCTACAACAGTTTTGGGATGTATTTCATGAGGACATTTCAGAGTTGCGACCTCATAGGGAGGTAGACTTTTCTATTGAGTTAGTGCCAAGGGAAGCTCCAACATCAAAAGAACCTTATAGAATGAGCACACTTGAGTTGGTAGAGTTGAAGTTTCAGTTGAAGGAAATGTTGGACGAGGGAGACAATAGGCCAAGGGTATCACCTTGGGGCACATTGATATTGTTTGTGAAGAGGATTGATGATTTGTTCAATTAGTTGAAGGGAGTAGCAGTGTTCTCGAAGATTGATCAGAGATTCGTATATCACTAGGTACACATCAAAGAGGAGAACATTTACAAGACATCTTTCTGAACTAGGTATGAGCATTATGAGTCTATTGTAGTTCCATTCGATATGAATAATGCTTCAACTACATTTATTTACTTGATGAATAACATGTTGTGTCCGTATTTGGATAATTTTGTTATTGTGTTCATTGATGACATACTGGTATATTCTAAAAATGAGGAAGATCATGTCGAGCATTTAGCATCAATCTTGAGGTTGTTGAGAGAGCATCAATTGTATGCTAAGTTTAGCAAGTCTAGTTTCTTTTAGACTAAGGTACATTATTTGGGACATGTTGTCTCCAAGGAGGGCATTGTAGTAGATCCAGAAAAGATAAGGGCCACCATGGAATGGGTAGCTCCCAGGAATGTGGATGAGGTGAGATATTTCATGGGGTTGGCAGGCTATTATAGGAGGTTCATCAGGAACTTCTCACAGATTTCTTATCCTATTACATCATTGCAGAGGAAAGGTAAGAAGTTTGAATGGACAAAGGAGTGTGAGGCTAGTTTTAAGCAGCTTATGTAGTTGTTGACACATGTACGAGTGCTACAGATTGCATATCCAGAAAAAGAGTTTGTAGTATTCAATGATGTTTGCAAGATAGGACTTGGTGGAGTCCTTATGAAGGATGGACACGTGGTATGCTACGAGTCACGAAAGCTAAATGAGCACGAGAAGAACTACCAACCACATGATTTGGAGTTAGCAGTGATCATACATGCATTGAATAACACTATATTCTTGGCAGGAGGTTTGTACTGATGAGTGATCACATTGGGTTGAGGTATTTATTTGACCAACCGAATCTGAATGCCATGCAAGCTAGATTGTTGGCCACGATCAACGAGTTCGATTTTGAGATCAGGTACATCAAGGGTAAAGAGAACAAGGTGGAAGATGCTCTTAACAAGCGGATACAGGTAAATCACTTAGCAACTATGAGATCCTATTGGACAGACTTATAGTATAGGATCTTGCAAGTAGGTTAGCAGGATGTTAGGTATATGGAGATCTTGCACAGGTTGCAACAAAGTACTGGTACAGGTACATGTGATAGTATAGGTACAAATATATGTACAGGTGGTATTACATGGACAGGTACAAGTAGTGGTACAAGTACAGGTGCACGTGTACATGTACAAGATGTGGATTATTGTCTTACAGGGATGGATTGGTCAAACTAAGAGACATGATATATCTGCCCGATAGTAGTGAGCTCAAGAAGGTTATCTTGAGGGAGTTTCATGCGAAACCATATTCAGGTCACCCAGGTTATTAGAGGACATTAACTGCAGTGAAGAAATTTTATTATTGGTTAATTTTGGAGAGAGATGTAGCAGAGTTTGTGGCTAGGTGTTTTGATTATCAACATGTGAAGGCAGAGTGTAAGCATCCAGGTGGACTGTTATAGTCGATTGCTATTCCATTGTGGAAATGGGAAGTCATTTCCATGGAATTCATCATAGGTTTTCCAAAGGCAGTGAGACAACATGATTCCATCATGGTTATTGTGGACAGGTTAACAAAGGTTTCACATTTCATTCTAGTGATGTCTACATTCTCGGCTAGAAATGTAGCACATGTATTCATTAGAGATGTGGTTAGAATGCATGTCATTTCAAAATATTGTGTTAGATAGGGATGCAAAGTTCACTTCCACTTTTTGGAAGGAATTGTTCGCAGGTTTGAGCACAGAGTTGGCCTTCAGTACAACTTATCATACGCAGACATATGGATAGATAGATAGGGTCAACAGGATATTAAAGGACATGTTGAGGATGTATACGATGCATCAAGAATGAAAGTGGGAAGAGTATCTTCCATTGGTAGAGTTCTATTATAATAATGGGTATCAAGAATCTTTGAGGATGAGTCTATTTGAGGCACTGTATGGGTGAAGTTTCAATACTCCTATCAATTGGAGTCATCTAATTAATAGGGTGTTGATTGGACCGGACATGTGGGCGGACATGGAATAGGAAATGAAGGCTATATAAAGGCATCATAGGGTAGGCAGAAGAGCTATGAAGATCGGAATAGGTTTTTCAAGGAGTTCTAGGTTGGGGAACAGGTTTACTTGCACATCAAAACAAAGAAGAGCTCCTTACGGATTGGGTCATGTGCCAAGCTTGCACCATGGTTTTGTGGAACCTTTCATATTGTTGAGAGGAATGGGTTAGTATCCTATCGAATTGCACTGCTTTTGACAGTGAAAGTACATGATGTTTTCCATGTGTCATTTCTTAAGAAGTATGTTAAAGATGTTGATCATGTGATTGATTGGTTTGTATTGCAGGTGGAACCAGATGGAGAATCCCAGCCGGAGCCTCAGTGTATATTACAGAAAAAGGTGCTCATGCTCTGGAACCAAGCAATGAAGAAAGTTAAAGTGCAGTGGAAGCACTTTGTGCCTGATGAAGCTACATGGGAGATGGTGGATCGGATGTGGGATATATATCCTTCTTTGTTTTCCGGTTGAGGTAAAGCAGTTTTGGTATGGTGTTTTGGTATATGTCTTGGTATATGTTTTGGTATATGTTTGATGATGTTTTGGTATATGTACATATGTATATGGATGTAAATACCGCCATGAGCTACGTTATAAGCTCCAATAAGTGGTATGGGTGTCATGTAATTATGTTGTCATGTTGGATTACTTTTCAGTAGGGCGATTATTGAAAATACTACATTGAGCTATGTTATAAAGCTCCAGGGGAAGTATGTTTTATTTTCAGTGGTTTTGCTGAGGTATAGGTGTGGTTGAACACCGAGGATGGTTTCCCCCAAGGGGGGGGTTTTGTAACATCCCTGGTTAAAATTCCATGTAATAAAAGTTAATAAAGGAAAAATAATAACCACAGTTAATAGGGCACTTATTCCAAGCTTAATGTTGGGCAAAACATCCTAGTGGGTGTTCATTTCAGTTATTATGGATAAAGGAAATGGCTAAGGAAATGACTAAAGGAAATGGCATTTTTGGCACATTTATTTATGAAAATAATGGAAATTAGGAGAAAAGGGAGGTGAAAGGTCACAGGTTGCATGTGAGCAGGTAAATAATGGAAAATAATGGAAAATGAAGAAAATAGAGGCCTCATTAATAAAAAGGATTATGAGGATCAGTTGGTAACCTTTTGTTAGTTCAGTTTTGGAGCTCTCTCATTATTCTCTCTCTCTTTCGCTTTTGGACACTTAAAGTTTTCTTGGAGCATTTTTGAACTAGATCAAGAAAGGAAAAGAAGGCAAGAGGAAGAAAAGGTCAAGAAGGGAAAGGCAGGATCAAGAAACTACAACAACATTCTTTGCAGGTGTTGATTTTCATATGTATTTTCCTTGTTGGATTTGGCATGCATGTTATTGCATGTGGTTCTTTTTGCTGCCATGGCATGGGTTTTTCAAGGTGTAACAACGTTTTCAGCCTAGCCTTGCCATTTCCGAATAGCCATGGTGTGATGGGGTTCCCATGTTTTGGTTGAGTTGGATTGTCGGATGGATTAGAAGTTGAGTGAGGTGGATTTATGAATAATAGAGCACATGTCCTAGTGGTCCCTGAACCATTCTGTGGATCACGGTAAAGCCACTGGCCTAGTGACCCTTGAGCTAGAATATGGGTTGCGGTGAAGCCATGATTGTGTTGCCTTGGTGGGCCTAGGAATCCTTGCTGGTGAATGGCAAGGTATACGGTAAATCCAAGAGGTGGTTTTCTCTCCGTTGGGCCTAGTAATCTTGGGTTTGGGATATGTAGTAAAGCTTGAAGAGTGGGTCTCGGTTTAGGGCCTAGTGATCTAGGTTTGGATGCATTAAAGCCTGAGAGACTAAGATATAGGAAAATTCCTCATAGTGTAGGTGGAGAAATTCAGTGGCATCCATGATTCTTTGGCCTAGTGATCAGGTGGAGATCATGTTAAATCTTGTTATGAAATGTTTATTGTGTTGGCCTAGTGATCCGGGATGGATTACTGTAAAGCCTAGGTTATATTGATGAGGGTGAGGTGGTTTAGCCTTGGGAAGCCCTGGTTGGTTCTTTTGGTTTGAGTCCCACATTCATGCTTAAAATATGGCACAGTGGTGAATGGCTGAAGAGAGATTTGGCTCAGCCATTCTATGGTCGGGTGGAACGTGGTAGTCCCATCTCGGGTTTAGATTTTTCATCATTAATGAAAGGTTATTTCTCCTTGTATTTCTATGAGTATTATACTGATTTATATGTGGATCATATGGTTGTGATTTCATTGGTATTTCTGTTGCTATTATGCTAGTTATATATGTGTTTTATGGCATCGACTATGTATGGATCTCATCATGTTTTTACTTGTAAATGAATGGACCATGTATCTATGGCTTAAAAGATGGTAACAAAACAAATGGTATGAGGGAACAATGGTTCTTAGCAATTCTCATATAGTTATGACAGATCCCAATGCTTAATTTTGTTGTTTACACCTGTAGATTACATGTTTGTGATATGTTTGACGAAATTCATGTCATGGCTAGTAGGGGCATGGTTAAAGGCTTGTTCAAGCATTTGCTTTAACATCATTGTTTCCTTGTTGTTTTACAGTTCTCAAGATGTCATTCAATTCTAGGCAGTGACTTGGGCTCTGGGCGTGAAAAAGTGGCTTAAATCCCAAGGATGCTGCCATAGTACTGGACAAAATAGTCCCTGGATGCTAGCATGCCTATAGCATGAGAGTGTCCAAAGCCTCTTGGATGTTGGTAGGTCTATAGCATGAGAGTGTCCAAAGTTTAAGTGATCAAAAAATTCAGTGGGACCTAGGGGAAAGCTGCCAGAAGTGTTGGGATGGTTCCCAGGGGTCCTGTAGCTGATGTGGAAGGTCTGTATGTTGTGCTTCCATTGATTCCATTTCCTTAAGGTCACATAGGAGGTTGAATCTGATCATAGTAGCCTCTCGTCACATGTTTACCCCAGTTGGCCAGTTACTTGGGTAGATGTGGGAGGAGGGTGTTACATCTTGGTATAACAAAGGATACCGAGTTGGCATCATACCCACAAGATGGGATTGTTAGGATTATCCCTCCTCATCTGGACAACGAGTTGAGGAGGCTTGTGGGTGTGTGATCCTTACCTTTGGTAAGTCAGTATCTCACCCAAGCTCGATTATGATGTAAGTGTTCTGCCACATGACTATTGAGGGTCATTATTAGGAAGATTGGCAAACAATGTGATAGATGTGATCCTTACCTCTTATATATCAAGTGGTATCTCACACATTGATTGCATCATGGGATGGTTGTGATCGTTGTTTGGTAAGTTGTATCTCGCCTATTGTTTAACAAGATGAATTTGGGTGAGAGTGTCCCATAGGACTTTCCACATTGTCCTAAGAGGGTGGTAGTTAAAGCTCCCCTATGATTCTTCTTCTTTAGATTCGAGAATGTTTCAGTAGATAGAATTGAGAAGAGATATGACATGATTTGATGGCAGGATATTTGTGATGATCACATGACTCAGTTGGAATTTCTCCCTAGCTGAGAGTGAGTATTAATTTGGAATCTCAGTGAAAAATTCCAATCATTGGACTAGATTCTTATTTCCGAGAGGACCAATTTTGACCTTTAAAGCACTTGATTTGGACATGGTAAAGTATATTTTTGAAGTGAAGCCCACAATGACACATTTGATTAGGTTGGCCCCAAAAGGAAATTGGACACCCTTGGAAACCTATAAATACAAGGCAAGTGACCCTCACTTGGACATGATTATCAAGCATCTTCTTCTTCTCTCTTCTTTGGTTTGGTTTGCACAAGTATGAAGTTAGTTCATGAATATTGGTTCATACAGGTCTAAAATTGCAAGGTATGAAGCTCACATGTGTAGATTAGGGTTTTGGTTTCTAGCCACATGGTTGACACAAGAATTTTTCGGTTATAGCCACATGCACATAGGCCTATCCATGTGGCCAGAAATATTCAGTTGCATGCATGACTCTCCTTTCATGTAACTGGGACTTAGGGTTTCATTTTATAGGTGACCACAGTTGACCGTAGATTGGGAAAGTTAACTCTGGTCAATGTTTTTGTTGGTATCATATTTTTGGATATTGTTTGGTGGAATTCTGATGGATAGTTTTGTATTGGCTCATTGTATTCTCAGCTGAACATTTTATGACAATCTAATAGAAGAAGAATTTCAAAGGGTTTTCCCCCTTGTGGGGTTTTTCCCCGTTCTTTGACCAAATCTATGTCTCTTGTTGATGTTGTTGATTGTCTTCTAATTTCATTGCTTTATTGTTCTATCTTCACTTACTTTTGATTGATGAAAAATTTAATTTCTATTGAAAATATTGCAAATTGAAGAATTTAATTTATCTAAAGTAATTGAAACAACATAGAACAGTGGTAGAAGTTAACACTCATTATAGAAATGCAACCATGATATATAAAAATGATAATTACACTGATGCAAGATTCAATGTGGGTTCCAAAGTATAATGCATATTTCATATCAATGCAGGTTCCATAGTATTGTTGCAGAGATGCGAGCATACTAATGCAAGTTCCACATCAATGTGAGCTCCATAGTTTTGTTATAGCGAGATCAATACCAACCCTATGAGAGCGGAGCCATAATGAGTCATTTAATCCTGAAGCGAGAGAGTAGATTGGAGAAATCCTTATGAAATTACTCACAGAAACATATATACGAAAATTTCAGAGTGGTCTAAGCCATTCAAGTTGCTCATTGGAGATCAATACAATAAGGTTTATATAGTTATTTTCATGTATGAAGGGTCATGACCTTTGAGAGGGGCGACTTGAGATATTTGAGGTCAACATGAAATTACATGGAGGGATCTACAAATTTAAATTGAAACCTTTGATACACACAAACAATAATATTTAATTTAAATTGATAATTACAAATTCTATTTGTGGCAACTGGGTTTACTTTGTGAATTTATCCCTAGTTGCCAATCTCAACACAAGAATTAGCACTCTTAGGATTAAATTGCTTGGATTCCCATATTTTCTTCTACATGATGTTCTCTATATTATATAACTACAAAAACTTGTTCACTTACAATAGAGCCATTCCATTCATATATTTGATGGAAAAGTTGAAGTTAGGAAGGCATCTGACAACATGGTTGTCATGACTAGAGTGGAGGATGAAAGATTGTTGAAGTTGAAAGGGACAACTTCTCATAAACAAAATTCTACATACCTTTCTCATAAAAAATGAAGGTACATGCCACCTAGTCTTCTATGGCATGCTATATTTGGACATATTAATTATGGCAATATTTTTTTATTGAAAAAAATGGTTTTTTTTAGTTTACCTATTGTTCATAGGAAACTAAACCAATGTGATGTTTGTATCCTTGGAAAGCATGGAAAGCAACCCTTCCATGATTCGACTTCCATAGCATGTAGAAAACTTGAACTAACACATTCTAATTTATGTGCCCCCATGCATGTTCTATCTGCTAATAAAAATAAATATATGATGAATTTTATTGATGATTACCCTAGGATGTGTTGGATGTACTTGTTAAAGATAAATCTCAAACTTTTGAAACCTTTAAAAAATTTAAGTTATGGATTCAAAATGAAGCACAATAACATATTAGCTCTCTTTGTACTGATATTGGAGGAGAATATACCTTTAACGATTTTTAAAACTATTTTCTGCCAACGTGGGATTCAACAACAAACCAAAACTCCATACAATCCTAAAAAAAAATGGTGTAGCCAAAAAAATAAAAAGGAGTATTTTGAATGTGGCTCATTCCATGATGTTTTTCAAAAATGTAAAGTAGATGTTTTTCGCTGATGTGGTTCAAAATGTATAGTATATGTGAAAATCACATGCCCATCTCATGCTCTCATAAAAGACTACTCATAAAATGTGGTATAGTCACATTCCTTTGATGAGGCATCTCAATGCCTTTGGTTTCACTTGCTATGCCTTGATTTAAAAGGAGCAAACAAACTAACTTGATGCAAGAATTCAAAATTGAATCTTCTTGTGGTATTCAATAACCACCAAGGCATATAGTATTTATGATAAGGTAAACAAGAAGTTCACGATTTCTAGAGATGCAATATTTCTTGAATCTTTCAAGATTAAAAAAAATTGTTGAAAAACAACTTGATCACCTCAATAGATTCACACATGTAAAGACATATCATGAATTTGATGATGATTTCTACATCTTGAATGGGGGATTCCTATCAATTAAACACACACAAAAGTAATAGGCAAAATTTAGATAAACTCGTATTTTTAATTCTATTCACAAGATGTACATATTAATGTATAGTTTTATGACCCTTGGTTTTCATCTTCCAAGAGGCCGCCCTGACTTTAATGATTGTTCAATTTCCTCCACTCCAACCTTAACATATAAGGTTTCAAACATCCTCCCCTTAATCGAAGGGTTGTATATGAGTCCAAGAAGAGAGATGAAATACAACAGTGCATAACAACCAATGGTTGTATATGCTCTCTGAAATGGTAGTTTAAGGAATACCACAAATTAAATGAGGTAGAAGAACTTTAATTTTCTACCAGTGGTGGTTTAAGGCTGACCACCAACTTTGGAACTAGGCTTGAAGCAATTCTCGGAAAATTATGAATCTAGATAGAAGCTAAAGTCTTCTATGAAGTGGAAGTGCTTCCTGATGATGGTTTGAAGATGACCACAAACTGATGTAACAAGAACTAAATTCTTATGTTGGTGGTGGTTTAAGGAAGGACACCAACTAAAACAAGGTCATGGATAATGACTCTATCTTTGGCTACAACTCTAAATATCACTATGGTTGACTCTGACTCTAGGCTCTGGCAATTGGTTTTAGTTTAGGTTGTAGCTCAAGCTCGCTTGATTTGACTTCAAGTATAGTAACTGACCATCAATTTCCCCTTTGTCAGATACAAGGTGAGAAGATGAAGACATATCCACTAAAATATGTGTCAATACCCAAGAATGAAATCTGAGTTATTGCCGATATATCTTCTTGGCATTTGAAGGCAATTTCCAAGAAGCGGTCCATACAAGGTGCATATTTTCTCTTGCAAGAGTCTTATGTCTAGAGCATATGTTTGAATGATGAGTGTGTCTTTCATAATTCTTACAAGGGTGAAGATCAAAAAACTAATATTTAAAGTTGACAACTCAATCAGAATGTTGGCATTTTAGAATTTGAAGTGATTGTGGAAGAGGAGCATGTAAAGATGAGTTGCCTTGGAGAAACCCAATACTCTTAAACTTGATCGGTTTAGAATAGTCTGGAATGTTAAAGAAAATATCCTTGTCATATCTAAGATCAATTGTATTCTTGTTGTTGAACCTCTGCATCTTCATCTAAATATGCTCCTGAATGGCCTTACTGTTCTAATCAATTTCTAGTTGTTGATGCGAGTCATCTTCAGAATCAACAAGGGAGTTATTCTAAAGATACACCAATTCAGAATGTTGATTATTTTTTTGTAGTTCATATTGTTGTAGCTACACTCAATATGGAGAAACTCGATGTTATCTTGTGCATATTGTAGACAAATTTTAATGTCAGCAAGAGTGGCTTTACTCATTTTGATTGTGTTTTTAGTAGTCGACAAAATTAGAGTGCTCAATAACTCCAATAATCCATCAAGTCTAGCCATTTTCTCGAGCTTGGAAAATAAAGGTGTTGGATTCAACAAAAAATGCACCTTACAATTAAAATCTTATGCTAGAATATGCACAAAACTTGTTGGTGGAATAGGAATTTAATAAAGTGCTAATTTAAAATAAGCCCAATTTAGCTTGATTTCAGACCAAATTCAGTTACCAAAGTTTTGGGGAAAATAAAAATCTTTTCATCATATTATGGCTCATTAATAGTTGGTTGAAAACTATTTTCGACCCCACTTATCAACCTCAGCCATATGTTGGTCCTCTAGAATTATTGGAGTGATTTCCTTGACTTGAGGCCCCAAGACAGGTTTGTTGGAAAAATTATCATTGATGTCAAATGTTGAATGGGATAATATTCATTTGATTATTTGTGTGCATAAATCAAAATAATTGTGTTTCAAGGACCTTCTAGATTGATAGGCTCAGTCATGCCATTTCGTTTGATAGCTGGCATATTTGGTGGGTCTTCCTGGTTGAAGAGATATTAATTTTGAAGTATGATGACCCAAAGATGGGCCTAGCTCCAACACATTTTCCATAAAAGGATTATGGCCCTATTAATCATTGTTTCCCTAAAAGGAAGACTAAAATTTATAATTTAAGAAGGCATAAATCCAAGTGTCTAATTTGGCCGTGAAAATAGATTTTATAAAGAACCAAAATCAATATTTTTTGAAGCCTAAAGCCCCTTTTAACCAGTAAATTCATATTCTTCAGGTCGGCTTCAATATAGTTAATATTTTTCAAAATATAAGTATTATTTAGTTTAAGTCGGATTTTATGGAAAGGCATGTATTTTCAAGGTTTATATCAACCCCATTATATGTCGTCTCAATCGCTATTTATACCCAGTCATTGGCATTCTAGGAGCAAAAATTCAGCAATTCATTTGAGATAAAAGGAGAGGTTTGAGATACAAATTTCTGAGTCCTTGGGCTTAAACAAAAATCTGAAGAAAGGTAGATCAAATATTGGTTTGATTGACTTGGGATTTGGTTTCTAGTTTTGATTCTTGGGTTATGGTTTTCTTGGTGATCCTTTGATCAGCTTTTGGAGTCCATCATTGGAGTTGACTTGGTCACCCTTGTAAGTTAAATCTTGGCTCATCCTTACATGGAATTTTGGCTTGTTGGTAACTCATTATAGACCTATATTTCGACCCAAATTCTGAGGTGATTCAGCCCTATTAAAGAGGCTTGGGCCTGTGAAAATTAAAACCTGAGGCAAGTAAAAAACTCAGCCCTGTGGGCAAACCCGAGCCTACAAACCTTGACCCTGTGAAGGAGGTGCTATCTGCACTGGTTATTCAACATCTTTAAGCCTTCGTTGATCTCAGACTTCGACCTATTTTATGTAGACCTCGACCTTGAAAAATACCAAACTTTAGCTCAAACATTGGCCTATATACTACATCGTTTAGTGTTGAAAAGTGTAACTAGGTTTGGTCTTCATAATGACATGTAATTATGATTTTATGTAATGGTGTAAAGAAGAAACATAAAATTATTGTATTGACTTGCTTCATGGGTTTCATGAGCAAGAGATTTTATTTTTGAGTCAAGCCTCCCATTGAGGGTCTTTAGAATTTATTCGTCATCTAGTCATAAAATGTTAGAGTCATTGTCATGTAATGAAGTCCTGTTACACTTTGTAAAAGGTCAATCTTGTCTATGTAAATTATCCTCCAAGAACGTGCCACTTATCCTCTTCAATTCAGCCTACAATGATAGAAGAATATGATAGAAGAAGTTGGCCTAACCCTTGTGATCATGTCAGCCTAAAGTAATGAGGAAAGGTGTATATATATCCTAACTCGACCTCACTTGAAGGCAAGCAACTCAACAAGCATTCATTCAAGAAGAAGTGCGAAGTAGAGTCTAGAAAAAAAGTGCGAAGAAGGTATAACGAAGGAGATTCTTTTGGGTATTGCAAAGTAGGGTTTCTTCTGGGATCAACGAAGGAGAGATTCTTCTAGGGTAGCGAAGGGGAAATGTTTATTCTGGGAAAGCGAAGGAGAGGTTTCTTCTGGGGCAGTAAAAGAAGGGTTCTTCTGGGTGGCTGATATAGATATCTAGAGACTGAGTTTCTCTAGAGAAGACCAGTGAAAGCCTAGAGACCGCGATTCTCTAGAGGAAGCCAAGAAGGAGCAGTGTGAAGGATAGAGACCGAGTTTCTCTATAAGGAGTCGAGAAGAGCAGTTCAAGATCGAGAAAGGAAGTCAAAGGGAAGAGGCAAAGCATCAATGATAGCGGCAAGGTTCTTTGAACGATACTAGAGTCAAGGGTTTGTGTCAGGGTCTTGGTACTCATCCATTGAAGATCTAGAAGAAGAATTTTTATCAAGTTTTCCTCTCAAGAAGTGAGAGGTTTTTGCCTTGGTTGAGAAGCCTACATATTGTGTCACTTGTATTTTCTTATTGGTAATTGTATTGATGAAAAGAACACAATAATAATATAACAAAGCAAAAATCATAAGATAATAAGTAAAAGTATATCACAAGAAATTATCAAGAAGAGAAATATTTTAACTATCCATGACCTATAATTTTCAACATGGAATTAAAGCTTAGGTGTTGAAGTCAAGAAGGGGCATTCAAGCAAGTAGACATGCCAGAAGCAAGCTTCAAAGAAGGATCTTAGAAAATTCAAGGGCTACCAAAGTCAAACCCTAGATTGAAGAAATCTACACCAACAAGAATCTTCAAATGATTTACAAGAAGGAAACATGAACAATGACCGAAACCCTAGAAGCACTCCAGAAATCATACATCACCAAAGACGTGGAAGCTCTTCAAATCTAAGTAAGGTTAGATTGAAAGGAAATCTTCTCTCTATTAAAGCAAGGATCTCACTTGAAAGGGATCATCTGAAGTAAAAAGTACATCATCAAGTTAAAGATTATATCTTCACAAGTAAGTACATTTTATTATAATATAATCTAATAAAAATGACTTCATGTTTCAAGGAGAACCAAAAGTTGGTTGGGATATCAAACTTCCTTGTATGGAAAAAAAGGATAGATATAGTCCTTGAAGTAAATGAAGTCATTGATCATGTTTATGGAAAGGTCTCCAAGCCATCCGAAGAACAAGCATTATCTAAAGACACGGAAAGGGATCTCAAGGCTCAAAAGATTTTTAAGGAGTCTATCAAAGATCCTCTCATTTACTATGTAGCCGAGATGGAGACATCTAAAGAAATATATGATAAGCTAATAGAAATTTTCTCTAAGAGCACAATAGAAAAGATCATATCACTTAGATCTGATCTATATAAATTGAAGGTGTCAAAGGATGAAGGGATATCGTCGTGTCTTTCAAAAGCATCTCAAATAAAAGGGAAAATGCAGGATCTAGGAGAGATGGTATCTTATAACAAGATAATCTCCATTATTCTAGATGCATTGACTGATGAGCAAGGTAACCTCATATCTACTAGTGAAGAGGAAGTTATCCCATTCATCAGATTATGGTCTCTCTGCAAGGAAGAAGAAGACAAGTTGAAGGAAGAAAGCAACATAAGCTCAGATATAAAGCATCAACTGGTGATAATAAGAAAATGGAAATTTGGAAAGTTTGATCCTCCAAATAAGAAGTAGAATAAGATGGATAAGGAAAGATGTTATGGTTTTCATAAACTTGAGCATTATAGAAGAGATTATCCTAAACGCAAGAGGGACCAGGAAGTAGCCCATATCAAGGAAGTGAAAGAACCTTAGACAAAGAAGCTTAAGAAGGAAGAAGCAAAAAGATCTCTACTATGACTGAGATGATCTTCTTCACCAAAAGGTAATTTTCACTTGTAATTTATAGATAGGAAGCAATGTAAATAAGATAGGATGCATCAGATTAGAGAGTAGCATTGCGATAGAAGCATTAGAAGTAAGAGCTCTTGACATGGGAAGTAGAAAGAATGTCTAGAATAAACTCTATTGATTATAAAGAATAAGGGCTCTTGGAAATCTCATTGAAACATCTAGTGATACTTATATAAAGAAGTATAGGTCATCATCAAAGGGGATCATCATAAGAAAACATTTATTGAGTGAGGATATGAAATATTCTCAAATTTTCTATGATGGAATCCTCATAAAAGGATTCACTGATCTAGAAAGGAAGCAAGAAGTTTCATCAAGAATTCCAATTCGTGGGATTCAAGAGATGATGATATGATGAGATAATAGGAAAGCAGGTCTAAAGGATGAAGTTCCTTCGTTCAAATGCAATTGCTATAGGAAGTTTGGATGATCGAAAGAAAATATGAGGTGTGTATGCTTACATAGATTATTATGAGATTAATGTCATATGGTTGCAGATAATATGGATCATTATTTCCATCTTGGGAAACATGATCATAATAAGAAGGGATCTCATCCTCAAAAATATTGCAGAAAGTCATAAGTCACACTAGATGAAATCAACATTATATGTTCTCATATGAATCTTGAAGACACTGACTACAATTGAGGAACTCTGGTTGGAAGCTCTTGGGAATTAAGTGTGAAAAGAGAGGAAGAGATCGTGGTAATATGAAACAAAGGTAGAAGGAATTCAACATCCGAGACCAAGAAGAGTTGACTAGAATATCTCCCGAAAAGACATGAAGACCCTGATGGAAGTTGGAAAAGATGGAGACCCTTGACAAAAGATATGGCTAGGAAATATGTCAATCTTCATGCAGGATGTCGATGCCTACAGGAAGATGTCATGATGAAAGACCATCCCAAAGGTAATCTTAATTTAAGTGTTCATTTCTTATTAATATCTGGATGATCTTATGTAGGACTACCAAAGGGAAGATCTATGGATGAGTTCCAAAGGGACCATATTGAAGGATGTAAGATCATTCCAGAATATGGCATGAAAACAAAACGACATGAAGAAAACCTAGATGGAAAATTGATGGATCACTTTCTGATGAGATGAGGACATGACTAACTCATGGATGAAAGTGATGGATAGTATGTGCCCTATGAAGAAGTCCCTGAAATATTAAGACTCCATGAAAAAATAAATTGATGACATCAAAGAAAGGAGTTCTTCAGGTAGTTGGTTGATCCACATGAGGAGCTATTGAAGGTCCCTAGTTAAGAGGGAGCTTGGAAAAGAAGTTTCTTACTTGGAAGAAACTTGGAAAATCCTAAGCCAAGAGGGAGCTTAGGTACGTTCCTTTTGATAGGAATGAGTACATTACTTTATTGGAATATGTCCTCCCTATGTGAGAGGGAGAGATAGACATGACATTTTGGTCTTCACCTGGGAAGACAGAATGTAGGATTGGGTAATCATTTGGCATCCAATACTCTTTGGGGATGAGATAGGGAATCCAATGGAAGAGTTGTCGTGAAGGACCGATATTATTTGAGGGTTGGAGAGTCCAACATAAGAATAGTCCTCATGGAACATACCCTGAGAGAACTTGGGTGGGGTATCTTCCGAGAGAGACAATGATGAGGGTGTCTATAAATAATTGGTCTCACCAAAATTGATCTTAGATCTTGTGGAGATAAGGAGTTTTTAGTCAAGGTCTTGCTATGTAGCAATAGTGGTTGATATGATGCTATACAAATGAGTTAACAATCCAAATACTTCTTATGAGAAATAATTCACACTGAGAATGTCCAAGTACCATTATCAATACCTCCCTAGTTAAGAGGGAGTGTTGAAAAGTGTAACTAGGTTCGGTCTTCATAATGACATGTAATTATGATTTTATGTAATAATGTAAAGAAGAAAAATAAAATTATTGTATTGACGTGCTTCATGGGTTTCATGAGCAAGAGATTTTATTTTTGAGACAAGACTCCTGTCAAGAGTCTTTAGGATTTATTTGTCATCTAGTCATAAAATGGTAGAGTCATTGTCATGTAATGAAGTCATGCTACACTTTGTAAAAGATCAATCTTGTCTATGTAAAGTATCCTCCAAGAACTTATCACTTATCTTCTTCAAGTCAGCCTAACCCTTGTGATCATGTCGACCTAAAGGACATGAGGAAAGGCTTATATATAGCCTAAATCAACCTCACGTGAAGGAAAGCAACTCGACAAGCATTCATTCAAGAAGTGTGAAGTAGAGTCTAGAAAAAGAAGTGCGAAGAAGGTATAGTGAAGGAGATTCTTCTAGGTATTGCGAAGTAGGGTTTCTTCTAGGATCAATGAAGGAGAGATTCTTCTGGGGCAGTGAAGGGGAAATTCTTTTTCTGGGAAACCGAAGAAGAGGTTTCTTTTGGGCAAGTGAAGGAGAGGTTTTGTCTGGGGCAGCAAAAGAAGGATTCTTTTGGGTGACCGGGATAGAGATATAGAGACCGATTTTCTTTAGAGAAGATCAGTGAAATCCTAGAGACCGAGCTTCTCTAGAGGAAGCTGAGAAGGATCAATGTGAAGGATAGAGACTGAGTTTCTCTATAAGGAGATGAGAAGAGCAGTTCAATATCCAGAAAGGAAGTCGAAGGGAAGAGGTAGGGCATCAAGGATTCTGCCTCAAGGATAGTGGCAAGGTTCTTAGGAGGATACTAGAGTAAAGGGTCTGTGTCATGGTCTTGGTACTCGTCAATTGAAGATCTATAAGAAGAATTTTGATCGGGTTTTCCTCTCAAGAAGTGAGAGGATTTGGCACTGGCTGAGAAGCCTACATATTGTATCAGTTTTCTTTTACTATTGGTAATTGTCTTGATGAAAAGAACACAATAATAACATAACAAAGTAAAGATTATAAGCTAATAAGTAAAAGTATAGCACAAGAAATTATCAAGCAGAGAAATCTTTTAACTACCCATGCCCTAGATTTTTCAACATTTAGGAGCTTATCTGAAGCATATTTGAAGACATTTTTGTAACAACCTTTCTAGAATCATTCTTAAATACATGAAGCAAATATAGAGCAGTCCTTAAATACCTTCTTTGGGCATACTTGTATCCTTATTTATTGAGCACTTAAGAGAAGACTTGTGACCTAATTTGTTGAGAACTTAGGAGTAGAATCCTAGCTTGCTTTGTTGAGCAATTTGGAGTGAATCTTGAAGACCCCTTGTTGTAAACTTGGAGATATATCGAAGTGGACTTGAAGCTGAATTTGGAGCTGAACTCGAATTATTCCTTGTGGTGAAACTTGAAGCCTCTTTGAAGTAGCATTGGATTGGACTTGGACTAGATCTTGACGACCCCTCTGAGAGAAGATTTGAAGTAGTCCTTGAGAGCAAATTTTGAATTTTTTTGAATATTTATTGTGGAACCAAACTTTGATATTGATATTGAACCAAGATGGGGTAATATTACTTGTGGTTTTGATGATCTAAGGTATGCACTTCTCAGTTGAGCTATTGATATGAAAAGGGGTAGATCTAAAGTTGGAAAAGGCTTATTGTTGTAGTATTTGGATTTTGTTATAGTTGGGCCATTATTCTTGGTACAAGAGCCCAAGGAGATCTTATTTTATTTTTTATTCTATAGGGTGGTGTTATGGAAGGAATTTATAGCTTCCTTCAAGAGCTTGTCGCCTCCTTCTAGTGGGAGCTGGTAAATTTTGGGGTTGTAGCCCTTCTACTTGTAGACGGTAAGCTGGAAGTTGTAGTTTACTTTGTAATATAAAATTATTGTGTATGTGTGTGTATATATATATCTTGTGTTCATTTGATGTGACGTTATTGGTTAACCATTTTGATACTTAAAATTTTGAAATATACAAAATATTAGTTCACCCCCCCATCAATATTTCCAAAAAAGTCTTGTTTCCTACTTTATTCCTCGGAAGAAATATAAATTTTAGTCATATTGGTGTTGGTGCATGCCATTCAAGTGTTTGGACAAAGATTTGTGTGTATATGTGTCTAGCAGAAAACAACATGTTTTCTATTCACAATGCTCTATAGAAGTTCACTAGGCAGTTACTAGCATTAGCATATTTGAGGCCTACATCTATGCATATCCTCTCCTCCTTTCATGTCATTCATGAATACTTTTGACACAAAGGTATGCCTGATTCACTAAGCCCATTTGGTATTAGATGCTTGTAGATAAGAACGTTAAATTAGGGATTTTCAAGACTTTTGTTGTTGTCGGGAATTATGCATAGAAGGTCAAGACAAGCTTCCATGTATAGAACACTCAATAATTGAGGATTCCTTTTATCATAAGACAATTGCGAATGGAAATAGTGAATAATGAGACATGATCCTCCAAGACAATAGCTTCATATTTGAGAGGATATTGATGTTCACAAACAACATAATAGTTTGAAAAGCATCCCCTTTCCAATTCTATCATGGACTATAGTCTAATGATCATACAAAAGGCCTATTGATCTCTATATTTTGGATGATTTCATGAAAAGAACAACCCCATGCCTTTAGTTGTATCACTTTGAATGGAAGGTGAGCATCTAAAATGACATCACAATCAGAATGAAGCAGAATCACACACAATACCTATAAGATCACGCCCAAGTTGCATTAGGCTAAGAATGAGATTTAGTGGAGATTGCATGAGGTAATAGATGTGAGTTGAACTCTAATGCAAAAAAAAAAATTAGCATACTTTTCTTGTTGCAGTACTTACAGAGAATTTTTCTGAGTGGGATGGCAATAAACAACAAACCAACTAGGATGGAAATGAGCAAATGGAAACTCAAATGTATTGTTCTACTTATTCGGCTTCTCAGAAGCATGGTACATTGTACTTTAACAAAAAATAAATGGGTGTTCTAGTATAATGGTTATAAGAGCTTGTTGCACCAAAAAATTGAGATTTTCTTCGAATATGGAATTGGTTGCCTCTAAAGGATAATTGTGGGTAAATAGGGTTACAACAGATAGAAGAGAGTTTGCTAGATAAGAGTAGTGTGCATTTCCAGGGTTTCAAATGACGCAAGAGAGAAATGGATAACTTTATTCAAGCCATAGGTGTTCCATTTGTGGTGGCAATAACAAATAGAGATGAGGCGCTTTCCTATTGAATTTGGCTCGACTATTTCTGCATGTCCAATTACTAGTCCCAACATTATTTTCTCAAATGTTGCTACTATAAGCCAGAGAAAAATAAAAAGAATAATTGCAAAATAGCCTAGAATATGTAGATTTATGACTTCCAAACGGGGAAGTTGTAGGTGGTGGTCAGAAACATAGGTTAAGCAACACACCATTAGAAAATTCCATGAAAGTATTACAAGAGCATATAATGTTGGACGCAGAGAAATAGGCCGATAAACATATAGTGAGTAGGGGCCTTAGGTAGTTGTTGGCAATGATGGAAAAAAAGTAGAAAAATGAGAAACAAGATAGGTATTTGATGTCATTTATGTATGCACAATTGATGAGGTTTTTTCATTCTTGTGAGCAGCAAGGTAGAATAGAGAATGTTATAGAGATTATTATGTATGTAAGAGAGATCAGTTGGAGAGGTACAAGGAAAGGCAATGTGATGCATTAATTTATGCTTGTGTTGATGCTACATTATGGAGGAGTTGTGATGCTTGTTATTGAACTTATTGCATATGCTTATGTTGTTAAGTTACTATATTGTTGATCATTTTTATGCTTGATGGCAAGGTATGCTACAAGATATGTTGCAGGCTATGTTAATTAGAGATGAAGGAGTTGAGCTTGTGATCTTAAGGTATGCTTATGATGCTTGACAGAAGTTTGTGAGGAGGTGCAGTTGATGACATGGCTATCTTGGAGCTCTTATGTTTCTTACATATGTTGTGTAATTGGCTACATACACTTCTAGATTACATATTCTTATTGGTTACATATCCTTGTTGGTTACATGTGACTGAATGTTGCAGAGATTGTTATGTTGAAAAGGAAATGTGATGCAAGGCGGAAAGAAGATTGTTTTGATGCAAGGCAAAGAAAAATGCATCAAGAATGTTGTTATCCTTGCAATGTTGTGATGTTATAGTGTTGATGTATTGTTGAGGTATGTTGCAAATATTGTTGTTGTATGTTCCAGAGGTTCGAGTTGAAGAAGTGGTTGCAATGTTCTTCTTTGCATAATGTAATTCATGTTCACTTAGTTCATTGAGTTCATCTATAGAGGAATGGCCTTGGAGACGTTTAGCGATTTTGTTGAGGTTCACAAAGATTTTGTGATGAAAAAGAATTGAAGTTAATGCAAGAGAATACAAGTTAATGTGTTGCAGAAGAATATTAATGCATGTTATTTGAATAAGTTGAAATTCATTTTATTGGCATGAAGAATATTGATGCATGTTACTTAAATACGATGAAATTGATGTAATGTATTTTTAATATTCAAAGAGTTGAGACAATTGTGGAATTTAAGTCACACCTTTGGAATGTAAAGAGACAGGATTTGTCATTTCATATTTGTGTGTGGAATACTAACAAGCACCAAAATTCTTATAGAATGTGTGACTTTGTAAGGCTAAAAAATGTTAGAGAGTTTGAGAATGTAAGAGTTGATTGAGTTGTTAGTTACCTGGCACACATAGAGCAGATGTGAAGCATATTTGAGGAGAAGAAGAAGTAGAAGCAGAGATGAAGATATGCATAGTTATAGACCAAGTAAACCAACACATTATTTTATTTACGTATCATGGGATTATGCTATCCTTTCAAGTTGTATCTTCATAGAGAATAGGTTGGAGCCTATTGAGGTAGGAGCCTCATGTGGGTTGTAGCCTGCAGAGAATTTGTGGGAGTTGGAGCTTTCTTGCAAGTTGAATCTTGTAGAAGAATTGAGGTAGCATCCTCCTATAGGATGGAGTCTACAAAAAATCAGATTTAATAAGGGAGTAGGTGCTTGGCTTTGCATCACAACGATAATAAATTTCATTTTTTTCTCCCTTTATGGGTTTCCACTTATATTTGGTGTCCATATGTGTTATTTCTATGTGTTGATTTGATGTTATGATTTACATATTACATGTTGTTCACATATGAAATATGTTGTTCATAATGTGTTAAGCTACTCATTTAATAGTTTAGTTAACCATTGAAAAGAAAAGTAATTTATGTCCATGAATGTACAAAATTGATTCACCCCCCCTCCTCTCATTTTATTGAAGTTTCCAACAATCAGTATCAGAGCAGGTTCCTTTTGTGTAAGCCTAATAGCTAGAAGGTAGACTTAGTTGAGTCATGGACTATAAAAGTGTACCTGTGCTTAGAGAAGCAAAATTTCATGAATGGAGAGATAAGGTAAAAGTATAATTGATAACTTATGGACCTTGTGTATGGAAACTATTTTGTTAAGTATACTATAAATATTCCCCCTCTACACAACAATAACAATGGAATTCTCATGAAATATGTACAACATATATTAACCTTGTTAATAAGGATCATGAGATGGTTATAGACCTGAAATCAACAAAATAAATATGGGATAGGCTGCAATTCATGCAAGGAGATATTGGTAGCATTAATGTAGAAAAAGAAAAGAAAAGGAGGAAGAAGAAAAAGGACTCCCAAAAGGAAAGTGTTCAATAAAATGAGATATGTCCTGCTAATGTGAATATACATGATTTGGATGAATATCAAGCTAGGCTTGACTCAACATTGGCTGAAGTAGGCAAACTTGCAAATGAGAGCAAAGAGGAAATTATTAGCCTAACGACACAACTTGAAGAAGCAAGGAGAATAGAAGAGGTGATGAGAAGTCGACTAAAGGAGAAATACCTACAATGTTAAATATTAGAAACTAAGATTGGTTCAACAAGAAATGAACTAGAACAAAAAACTAGAATAGGAGGTTGTTTCCATGAAGAACTAAGGAGAATGCAATAGATCAAAGGCATCCATAGAGGATAATGAAGCATGCCTGAAAATACATGTAGGAGAGGGGAGAAGTAACATGATTATTAAGGAGACAAACAAAGGAAAGCAACATAATCAAAATGAAAAGAATGCATTTGAAAAAATGTGCTTTGCAAAAAGGCCATTTTCTCTTGGAGATAAATTGAGAAAATTTGGAAGACCCCAAAGGATATTCCTTACTCCCTTAAAAGATATCAAATGTTTTATTTCCATGAACTTGGACATGTAGCAATGAAATGTAAGAGAAAGAAAATCAAGACTAATCAACGGAAGGTGTAGCAGACAATGAAGTCCCCTCAAGCAATCAAACCGAGAAGACAATCATCCACTAGGTACACAAATCATTTCTATGGTTACTATTATTTCTGCAATGGATTTGGACATAAAGTGATTGAATGAAAAATGTATGCAAAGAAGAACATGAATACAAGATGACGCACACCTTTTCTTCAATTTCATGGTCATATAAGGTGTTATTTGTGTAACAATATTGGCCACAAAGCCAAAAACTACAAGTTGGTTTGTACCCTAAATAAATCTAGACATAATATGGAGGCCACTACAAGCAAACCAAACAATGAGACAAAAGGAAAGACAAAGAAAGGAAACCCACTAAAGTATTGAAGACAAATAAAAAGGAGGAACCTATGAATTTAATGACAAAGTGAAGTCGGCCTCGTATCAAGGGGAGCTGCTCATGAAAACATAATTTTGTCAGTATTAGAGCAACAATTATGAAATGTGAAGTCTCTACAATCAAGTGAACAATGACAAAAGAAGAGTAGAATGACACATAAGTAAGTTCATAGCACAATCATCTATATAAGCTAGATCAATTTTCTTCATGTAAACCATCAAGTTGGTTCAACATTAAGAAAAGTCAACAAATGATCATATAGAATTAGTATCAAAATCTATGTAAGAAATGTGTACCTATCCTATTATCATTGAAAGGGTAAAAAGTTGGATATGCATCGTCAAAGCTTTTTTAGAATGAATCTAGTTTATTATGCATGCATCACTAGGATTTCCATGAATCTTTCAGCTTTATTATTACAATAAAAAAGAAGTTGAATGTTATATATGTTCAATATTGAAGACCAAATTTCTCATCTCATCCTTTCATGCATACAAGTGAAGAATGCCTAAATTTTGAAGCGTCTCTGCGATTAAATGATAAAGGGTTCAAGTACAAGCCTTGGCTAGTACACAAATTGTGAATCAACAATATGTTTTGACAGTAAATAAATTGAATCAATATTGATATCACTCTTTGAAAGAGGTGTATGCAGATCCCAATGGGAAACTAACACTTGGGTTGTCGAGTTTTTGAATTCAAATTCAACTATGGAAGGAAGAAAAGGCCTAGATCCGTAATGAGTTGATTTCAATGATTTGTGAAGATGACAAGCAGGCTCGTTGTTCAGATGCTAGTAAATAGTAGTATTCTTGCTCCTAAAGTTGCACATGTAGTGTGAGAGAGACCATGGTACATGAAATGCCATGTAATATGAAAGAGAAATTAAATGAATAACAATGAGACTATAGATATGATAGTGACTATTACATTTCCTGGAAAATATATCGGGCATAGGGGGAGCCACATTATCATGAAGATGAAAACACAACATCTAATATTGACTTCAATCTTAATGTATCCATGTGCCAATTCGAGAGAGAATATGACTGTGGTTTGTTCATTCACAAATATTTCAGCCTGAGATACTCTAACATTTTTGAACTAGTCATATAAGCAGAATGGATCAAGTAACAAGTATCCTAATCATCAATGCTTTTGGGAAAAGGTCAGTAAAAGCATTTGAAATCGATGGTCAATGGCTCAAAAATAATGAAAGGATATGGAATGTCATTCACAACAAAATAAATAAGCATTGAAGACTAATGCGTTTATAACAAAAGATTATATAGATGACAATACTGTAAATTATTTCAAATGTCGTCATTTGTTGTTGCCATAGCAGACAATTTTTACTACCCTTCAAAATGGACTCCACAACAAGGCTCATTGAACAATTTTCATGGACAACAAACTCTGCGAGAGAGAGTGCCAAGAAAGATAAGGATATAGTTGAACTTGCTTTCATTCTTTTTCTCACTCTCAATGGGATACAATTTTGGGTAAGGGACATTATACCTTTTTGTATCCTTTCACACCTGGATGCCCATTCAGACTTCGAGCATGCATTATGTCACAATAGTCAAGACTACAAACCCAAAAGCAGGAGGTAAATCAATTGTCATTCTTGTTGCTTCACCTTTTACAGAATATTGGGGATTCTTCTTGAAGTTGGGCTTTTTGTTGCTCCCAAATGCTCGAAGAGGGGAAATTTCACAAAACCAAAAATGATATCAATATGCTGACTCATACCTATATATTGACATCTACATATGCAACCACAACCACTCTTCTAGTTTGGTGTTGTCATATAGTTATATATAGTTGTGCACAAACGCAGTGAAGAATACTAAATTGAATTATGGGGAAAATAAGTAAAAAGTAATGTTCTCCTCTCTCGAATTGTCTAATAATCCTCCCAGCAAGTGTTGAAATTAATGGAGAATGTATTATTGGAGAAAGTTCGTTCACCAGTTGTGTGTGAATCTTAATTTAGGAATTAGTTCCTATACTTTAGGTGGTTGTTATAACTCTCCTGTTTTCATGTAATATATATATTCTTGATGATTAATGATGATTGTGTAGAGAGTTCTTCTAGAAGCAATCTCCAGGTGTAGTTCCTCACTTGTGAGATGCATAGTTTCTTGAATATATGATTGTTTATTCCATTTTTAACATGGTATCTGTTAGGTTCCTATACCAATAGGTTTCATTTTTCATGATTGACTATGGAAGTGCCAAATATGTTCATCCTTGCATGCTGCAAAGGTTCCATATTTTGTATACAGACAAAGAAAGTTAAAAAATGTAAAGAGGGTATGCCTTAAAAGAATAATCAAAAGGCAAGAAAATGGATTGGTCAGAAAAAATAGTAAAAATGAACCCCAAGCCAAAAGACCAGGAAAAGTGGCTAGTCAAAATGCCACTGCTATCTTATTTTCAAGTTCACAATGTGCAAATATTGTTGTTTATCACACTTGATGGATGGCCCAACAGTTCAATCTGGACCACTCCATATTTGAATTCGTCCAAATATTTTAAGCTGGGCAGATGAGTAGATAGATAGAGAAAATAAGGAGCCCAACTGCTTAATCTGGGCCCTTGGAAGAGATAAGGGTACATTTAGATAGGAGGGCAATCAAAAGAAAAGAGGAAGATCATGGTTTGCTAGTTCAAGTGCACCCAATCAAAAGGAAGAAAAAATGCTAGGTGTATTAGGCTGGGTAGGCAGTTTGAGGTTGAAGAAGCAAGTTTCTATTCACTTTTTGTCTTGTAAAAAAAGGCTCATATCATCAGCGACAAAAGTACCAAGCAGTTGTTTGGTTGCATAACAATGGAAGCATGACTAATTCCCCTTCATTCCCCCATAACTCTTTTATTAACATCCCCTCAAGGACCTTGGGATCTGCCCAATAGTCCTATTTCACTTCGTTCTATGAGAAATGATAAGTTAAACTCTGAGTTTACTTGGTTGTAAGAAGCCACATTTCTTGTGTAAAATGGTCATTCCATACTCCTTTCACTTCCCTATGCCTAAGTTTTCATTCTATAAACTTAGCATTCATCCATTCAGTTTCAATCCATAAACTCATATTAACCTCTAACTCTATTATTTAGCTCCCTTAATCATTTACCCATCCCTATTACACAAAAAACTATATAAAAAACCCAAAAATATAAATATCCCCACCCCTTGGCACTATAGCCATACAATACAAAGTTAGGGGAATACTAGGTCCATTTGGGGCCTTGGTATTAACCCTTCCGCGTCCAAAATACTTAGGATTAATCTAACATTTGGTTAGATTAATAACTATGTTGACCCCCCCCACACATAAACCATACCATATTAACCCCGCGCATACATTTTATTTGGGTTTCGTTTGATATTTGATTATACGAATAAACTGTAACCCTGGCGCCGAACACATAAAACCTATATAACCTAAGTTTCATGCCCCGCATATATTTTAAAACATTTAAATATGCGCGGGCCCCCATCATTCCAAACCTCGCAACTTTAAACTTCCCGTTTGTTGTCCGATCAAAACTCATTAATCCAACGGTGGGCAGCGATATCGCATGCCCTGATCTGCCGAAGGTTAGCATCCGGGGGATGGGCGGTATTGCTGCCGTACCCCCGCCACGCGTCAATCTCCCGGCGTGATCGGAGCCCCCCTCTGCAATACCACCCTGAGCCAAAAGTGGTGCGGGGAAAACCAGAAACCACCCGCCACCTGCCCCCTGACGTCAGCTCCCACTTCACTGATGATATCGCGTCCACATCGGCCCCCCGCTCCCCTGCAGTGCTGCCACATCACCCGCTGATGTCACCACCCTGCCAACGTGTCGTCTGCCACGTCAATTTCCATACCCACTACGCGCCAAAATACATCATGATGACATCATCATCTAAACGCGCCAAAAAGCGCCGAAATGCCCAAATTCAATAAAAAGTCGTGAAAACAACTATTTTGTTCATTTTCTATTGGGCGCCCGCAGACAACGTGCATGCCATTTTACGACGAAATTGCTGCCACCACTCCAGATTACTCGACCAAGCGAGTTCCTCCTGCAAATCCGGCCCCTCAGCTCGGCATTGGACCTACTAATTTCCCTCTGCGCCATTCAAAAACAGGTATTTACCCGCTGGTGACCCATAAACCCTGTTTTTTCCGCAGTGTCTCCATTAAAATTAATTGAACATCTGAAAATTCGCACTAAAACGCACTCCAACCCCTGAAATTTCACCTGTAAATTCACTAGGTGACCCTTTGTTCAAGAGCAACCTGGAAAACTTGCCCTCACCTGCAAATTCCGCCATTAAAATACATTTTAGGCTCATCTCCGCCGACAAAGTTTCCAAACTGCCCATGCTAAGGCCATTTGTCAAAATCCTCTGCAAAATTTCGCCCGTTTGGCCACAAAATCAATCCCATCCCCTCTGCAGTTTACCCACAGAGCTTATCAATCCAGTGAATTCATTTAAAAGCCTGTCTAAATTCTGCAGAATTTGCTCTTTTACCATAAAATTTACACAGAGGGGCCATATCAAAGTCTACTCTGCCAGCTCCCTTACAAAGCTTCAGAGGCAATTTTCACCAGTCTGTTGTTGCACAAGTCCTAACTTCAAATACAAACACAGAAAATTTGAAGATGGCCACTCTAGCTGCCTTAAACATTACTCCTCTAAATGCACCTCACAAGGAACTTGAAGCAATGCCTTTGGCTGATAGGGACCACTTAATTCAAGACTTGGTTGGGGATAGAAATCACTTACAGACCTTCTGCCAGCTGAGAAATAGTTTTTTGAACAAGAGTGATATGTATGGAATATGGGAATCAAACTTTCCCATTTACTTCCTCCCTTCTGTCAACATTTTCCCTGAAATAATCCACCTCTGTGCTGAAAACTATGAGCCAAATCAAAGAGCAATCAAGTCTCCATCTGGGAGCATCCTCTTCCATATTGTTAGAGTTGGTCTAGTAGCCCTCCACCAGAGATCAAAGCTCTTTGCATTTCAT
The DNA here is from genome assembly GCA_000404065.3 of Pinus taeda. NCBI lineage: Eukaryota > Viridiplantae > Streptophyta > Pinopsida > Pinales > Pinaceae > Pinus > Pinus taeda. The sequence goes on along the minus strand of APFE030660774.1, from coordinate 3,825 downwards.
AATTAGGTGTCCCATCAGTGTGATCATGTTGCACTCCGTTAGGCATGCCATAACTCTACTGGAGGAGCTTGTGTCTTTTATCCCCCTCTTGTTTGGCACTGCTAGTTCAGGTTTGTTTGAGTGAATAAAGTCTTCAAAGAGTCATTTGTCTTGTTTTAAATTTCCAGGTTTTAGGTCTAGGGCTGAGTCAAATTTTGTCTTGAGAGGTCATAAAGGACCAGCAAGCCAGAGGGATGTCCTTCATAAAGCATCATTTCAACAATTCTCACTATTGTACAGCTAAATTTCCACCTTGTTTTCAAAACTCTGTTTTTGAAAAACAAAGGTCATTTTTCTCAATTTTTTGTAAAATTCTCAATATTTCAATTTTCCAAATGTCAAAGGTCAGCCTTGGTCCTCCTTTGCCAAAGCACCTTAGAAGCTATCCCTGCAAAAATTTTCAGAAGAAACCATCAGTTCAACCAATTTTTCAAATAAAAGAAACCAAAAGTCAGAGCCAATTAAATTCAAAAAAGTGTCAACACTCAAAACATTATAAAGTGGGTTTCTGGACAAATGTAAATTTAAAAGAAGCCTATAAAAGCACATCAATCTTCATTTGCAACTCATTTGCCTCTCACAAGCTAAGTGCAACCTTGCAAAGGCAATTTTATGAGTTCTTGAGCAAAGTGGGCGGTTTTGGTAGCACGCTACGCGTTGGGAAGGTTTTCACAGTGCAATTTTACAAGGGCGCTATGCATTGAAGGGGCGCTACGCGTTGGGCAGGGCACGCTACGCGTTGGGTTTTTCGCCGTGTAACTCGCAACAAACACAGAAAAAACCTCTCTTAGCTCAAGCAAGATACAAGTAAGCTCTTTTCCATGGTTGTTTTGTTGTTTTTTGCAAAATGAATGTAAAAGAAATATGACAAATATGCCATGAAAATCGAAAGCAAAAAACCCTAAGTTGGTGTGTCAATTGAAAGACCAAGTTTGCTAGGGTTTTAAAGTGATATGTTGCCTAAGGTTTTCCCATTTTCATCCTCCTTTTTCCCCCATATTCATCAGCATTTCTTTTCAAATTTCCCATAAAATTCCATAATATTCCTCCATAAAATCCCAAACCCTACTTAGCCCCAAAACCTACTTCACCCCAAACCCTACACTATCATAATTTCCTATGTCCTTTCCCTTCCATAAATTCCTCGTTATTTTCATTTCCCCTAATTCCCTCATGTTTCCCTTTCCCTAACAATTCCCTTGTCTTTATGTCCCATTGGTAACAGCATTTGAAATAGTCAAACAGCAATCAATTGTGTGCACAGTCAACATATACAGTTCAACCATCCTGTCTTCAAAACCATGTCAGAAACCGAATCAGATTATGAGCAGAGTGATTATAGTGGATCAACACCGAAGGAAGAAGTGCCTAGGAGGCATCACAAGGGTGGTAAAGGTGGTCGGCATGTTAGAGAGGAGCCCACTTCCTTGGCTTATTTGCAAGCTTGTCCACTTGCAATGTCTTGTTTTCGGTACCAATCATGTTTTGAGTATTGTGAGAGGATCTCACAAATTCAACATCACAGGGAATTAGTCCGCTTGTTTGTCCTACATTTGCACAATGGTCATGTGAACCTTGCAGGAGTGGATTTCACACTATCACCCGAGGTTGTTGCTCAAGCCACCGGGATACCAAATGTTGGGGAAGAGTGGACCAAGCACAAGCTACTAGGCAAATTTCATTATCAACCATACATCAAACCCGGATGCATGAGGCACCTTACTGTTGTTTTTCCTTTCAGATTCCTAAGGGAGGAGTATGCACCCTTGATGAGGCTTACTATGCACTATTTTACTTGTGAGGGCCGATTTTCACGTTTATATTCGTACCATATCCGTTTGTTGATGCATTTTACCAGGGTACGAATGATGAACATTCCATTTTTCATGTGCCGGAATATAGAAAAGATGGTGCCCGTAGTGCAAAGGAAGAACCCCGCACAGCAACTCAAAAGTATATATCATTATGCACTGATCGAGATCATAGTGATGCATCAGTTGGCACAACAAGGTATTCCATGGGAGGATTTCATTTCTCGCGACTTCTTCACAGTGCCACACCCACTTCCTGAGATTGTCCATGATGAGGGAGGGCCTTCTCAGCAGTTTGACATTCATGAGGGGCCTACACAGCAGTCTGACATTCAGGAGACCGAGCATGTTGATGCTCCAGCATATGTAACATATCAGAAAGGCCCCATAGCCTTATTTGCAGCTGCACGACGAGTACTATCTCCACCCGGGGTGGAAGGGGTCTCGTTAACTTCATCGACACAGCGAGTATTATATCCACATCATGTGGAAGGGGTCTCGCCATCTTCTTCAGCACAGGTACAGGTTCAGGACAGGGGCAAGAGGCCCATGATTGATGAAGGTCCTTCAAAAGGTCAGGACACACATGTCATTGATATTGATGCTAGCTCTCCTGCCTCAGAGCTCAAGGAGATCATCCGAGAGCAAAGGGCCGAGAATGAGTCGCTGCACAAGAAATTGCAGATGGAAAAATGGGTGATTAACTATTTAGAGAAGCGCAACAAACAGTTGGAAGATGAGCACGAGCTTTATGAGCAGCGGAAGATTCGTGAAGACCGGGAATTGGCCCGTAGGAGACCCGGTGATTTGACACTTGTAGATCGGGAATCTATGCTCATTCAGGTGAATACTCATTCAGAAAATTTGATAGCCAAGGCAAACAAGGACAAAGATATGCTCCGCCACATGAAAAATCATTATTGGGCCCGCATGCATGTGTGCAAGGCAAAAATGAAGGTTCTCAAGAGACGATTGGCCAAGGCACTAAAACGGAGGAAAAGGCCCGATCCACTTCATATTTTGGCTAAAGCCATCTTGAGGGAGCATGGCACTCAATGATACACCCTCAACTCAAAATTCAGACAATTTGGAGCAATTTTGGTCATTTTTGAAATTTTTGTCAAAAAACAGGTTTTTGCCCTCAACGCGTAGCGCGCCGCGCGCTACCCTTAAGTTGGGGAGGTCCATTTCAAGAAAGGTTTGCATTTTTGGATTTGTCATGACAAAATACATTTGCTCAGCCACTACCAAGAAGTTTCATGGAAATTTGAGCCCCCAAAAGGTCAAAAAACAAGCAAAAAATGACCTTCTGCCACTTTTTGGACACACAGGAAGCAGTCTTGGGAGATTGCAATTTTGGAGGGGCAAATCGCCACCAAATTGAAAAATTCCACTTGGGCTGGACAGTATACATCCAGAACTTTCCAACAAGCCCACTTGTGCCTCATTTGGATGCCGGAAAGTACCTAAAAAGTGGCCTGAAAGGCGCGCTACACGTAGAGAAATGGCGCGCTACACGTTGGGGAAATTGGCCAGTTTTGCACCTTCAACTCAGGATAACGCATCTTTTGACCAGTTTTGACTTTTCATGGGATTTTTCACCCTCTTTGATGTAACTAATGTAATTTCATGATTGACATGGCACTTTTTACCTATTCTAGAAGATTCATTCATAAAATGGCAAAAAATTAATGAATGAATTCGTTTCCAAGTTTATAGAGGCAAGTTGTTTTGATTGCCTAGTTTGTAGTGCTCAGTTTAGAATTGGTTGAAATAGCTCCTAGAAGGAGGAGCTCAACCCCTAGAGGTTAGGGAATGGTTTGGCTTGGTCTATATATGTAATTTTTCATTCGGTAGCAGAGGTTTGACTCTTGGGATAGTTTTGAGACTATATTGTACATATTTTACCAGCATTTTTGGCAAAGGAAGACCAGGGTTTTGCAGCACTACTTGGGATCCATGTGGCTTTATGTCT
>APFE030660772.1:28437-71287 GCA_000404065.3 Pinus taeda | reverse complement strand
TGAACTGATTCATGGTTGCTTCATGTGTGTTTGTCTTTCACATCTGTGTTTACTTATTTCCTGCCATGTCAATGTTCAATTGTGAACTATTTTTCAATTCATTTGTAACATGTTTTTTTTCTTTTAATTGGTCTACTTATATATTGATACAAAATATGCTTACAGCGAGGCAAAGGCCTCGAGAGTTCTAGCCCATGAAACGTCATACTGAAAAAATACGTTTAACAAAGTGACCCTAGGACTTACATAAAGACTAGCTTCAGGACTCGGAATAACTGAAATCCATAATGAAAGACTTAGTGTCTGGACAGTGACCAAAATCTGACTTGTAAACCACCTAAGCCAAGACAGTAACCAACAGACAGGGAAATGTCGCCCACGCAAGGGAAACCAGCCCTCAAAAATTTGAAGAAACCTAATACTGGGAGCTACAATCATAAGATGACCTTGTATCCTGAGAGGATTGAACAACCACTTTCAGCATTTGAAAAAAACCAGTAAAACACAAACCTGTTCAGTCTTCATGCTGTGCTGGAGGCTGCTCTTCAATGATGCGGCACCCATACTGATCTGGTGCCTCAAACTCCATGGATTGACCCTCTTTTCTTGCAAGTTCTCCTTCTGCAGGAGCGCTTGGGCCAACGAGAGTGGGCAAATCTTGAATAGCAAAGCCCCCAATGTCATGTCTCTGCGAAGTTACATTCGTCGAGGGAACATTTTGGTTTTCCATCTGCTGGTGCTGAGGAACTCCTGAACCAACTGTCTCCAAACCGCCACCATGCTCACTCAGTTCTACAGTGACCGATTCAATGAAGGAGGAATTGCCAAGACTACAAGGGAGGTGGAAGCGGGCCATGTGCATACTGGAGTGCTGAGAGCTCATCTTTGACATAAACTGCCTCCTTCCTCTTCCACGACCACTTCTAGTCGCAGGATAGCAGTAAAAACTGAAATCTGAAGGCTCAGACGAAGTGTCTGAGATGGTTGAGGAGGCCTAGCAGAGGACCCAGTCACAAGAGTTGCCTCTTCTGCAACCCATTCTAGTGTGCTCTCTGGGCATGTTGAATTGAGCTAGGGAAGTAGAATAAACAGTCAAAGAGGGGAAAGCGTAGTGGCAATAGAGGAAAATGTGAAACAAATAAATAGGAGCATGAAAGCCTGGAAGAGTGTTAGCTCCTCGAACCAGAACCCGATAGTGCCCTGAACTGCCTCTAGCACAAGAAGCGTCACCCTTGCTATGCCAACAAGAGTAGATGGGAAGAGTAAAAATTAAAACCGTGTCGAGCATCATTGCAGTTAAGCTATCAAACTGACGTGCCTGAGAGAGCTGCATTAATGCAACAATAAAGGTAATTGTAGGAACCATTAACTCCTACGTCCTACAGCTCCATCTGGCTGCGGTGAGCGTCCACTCGCCAAGCCACCAAGCCATCTTCGTACTACCCTCCAGATTGTTCACCTACATCCGAGAAATTCACTTGTAGCATGTTATTGTTTATGTATGTATTATTTTTTTTGGCACACTGATCCTTCTCATGGAATACATCTTCTTATTGATGTTGAGACTTGTTTATACCACTTTCTATAGTTTATCAATCTTTGGTTGATTGTTTTTCATTGTTTGGGCATGTCATTCTTGTCCCCACTCTGACACATCCTCATTTGATAACCAAGAGAGGAAACATTCGTGGTGGCACGTGGCCCACATATCGGATGGGGCTCCTATCCCAAAGGATGTGAGGTCTAATCTAGGCTTCAAACCAGGGAGACCCCTTGATTATTGGTGGTACATTTCATACCGTCAACACAACCATAAAAATATCAAATGATATTACTCTCTTCTTCATATGAATATAGAAACTATTAATACTAAGAATTTTAACAATAACAATATTAATGAAAATAATTCTAATAATACTTATTGTGATGTTAATAATAATACTCCCTCGGTTCATAATAATAGAAATAATAATTAATAATAATAATAAATATTCTTACCCATATTTTAATAATTTTGTAAATTTTTCTACTATTGATCTGGATCGTCATGTTTTTGATCTTTTGAATAGAGGGTTAAATTTTTCCATGTCTCCTTGAAATATTCCCACTAAGGACATCATTTGCAATGTTGAATATGGAATTAGGAGCCTTCCTGATAATATTAAGGAAATTATTAGCCAACATTGTGCCATCATTCTTCGAAAAGTTGTTATAGATCTGATCTGCAAATATAAGACAATGCTAATAACCCAAGAAATAAACTCAAGAAAGAATACGATCTGAATATAGAAATGTTTCTTTATTGATCAAAACCCTTAAGGTAGGGCAACACCATACATTCACTCCTTGAGGAAGGAGAACACTCCACAAGCCATATGCATGTTCATATAATAATCTTTCACATCCCTCAATGTGGAGTCTCTAGCCTCTATATAGGCCTCATACATACAATACCATGGGTCATTACCATGGTTCCCTCAATAACATCTATCTAGTACCTTGGGCCCATTACATTATTACTAACTACCTGTAGTCCCTTACATGATATGGGTTAAACACCTTATTTATTACTATGGCCCATCCCATTATTACATTATTCCCCTGGGTACCTCCCTTTGTACCCCATATTATCCCCCCTCGGTATATAACATTCCACCCCCTTAACATGTTTCGTCCCCAAAACATGGGAAGAACACAAATAATAAGATCTATTCAAAAGAGTAGTCCACTGGTACCATGCATGTGCATCTAGCCATCTAAGAGAAAGGTGAACCCTTCATCTCACTAGTGCCTCAATCGTTTGAGATGGAAGTTAACCGTGGTAGCTCTTCTGTGTTGATGTGTAGTAGTTGGCTCTTCACTCCTTTCTATCTGCCATGCGGGGGTTGTTATCCTTGTGGCTAATTAGTTACCATATTGTTGGTTTTTTTCTTATGGGGTGATGTGGGTGATGATATTTTGAAGTTTTAACGCACGATGTTTTTTTATTTAATTCACCCTGCTATGGTGTCTTATCTTCCAATATTACTTCAACCACTGAGCCCTCATCCGATGTGTCAACACCGATAACTTTTTTTTCTTCAGCCTTTGTTTGTGTTTGATTGTCGATCATCAAAGGCTCATCATCTGATATGTCAGTCCCTCGAACATCTTCTGCTTCAACCTCCATGGACTCTACCTTTTTATTGATGGAAATATCCTGTAATGTAATTTTCTTCTTTTTATGCCAGAGCTTCAGGAATTTCTTTTACACATTAATATTGATAGTACCCACAGATTCCACCCAAGGATATCCGAAAACAACATCCACATTATCCATCTATGAAGTATAAAAATCACCATGCAACACATACTTATCCATAGAAATCTTCAAATCCTTATACACTTGAACATCTTCATCATCTACCTGTGTGTTTTCAATGTGTTTTGCTAGAACTTGCAATTTTTTTCCCAAATTAACATTGATAAAATTATGCTTGCAACTAGGATTTATAGACACAACAATCTTCTCCTTCTGAATCAATCCATGAACCTGCAATAAGGATATACCAGTAGGAAATAACCCCACATGTTTCCCATTATCTTGTTTTCTAGCCTGACACCATTTGTCCAAAAGGAGTTTTTCAAATTCTTTATCCGAAAGTTCAAACAACTGCATGTTGTAAATTGATTTCCACCATCTGTAAGCTTCAACTTGAAATTGGTATACTACTCAAAATTTCCATTTTTTTCTCCATACTGACTTTATTTCTTTTATGTATTCTTCAATAGTAGGACCATCATTTTTTCCTGTAAAATATAGAATCGCCATGAAGGGTGTTTTGAAAAAAGATCACTTACTTAGCGAAAATTTGAAATTGTCACAGTTTAGTCAATATTTCTTAGAATCCCTATCATGACCTGTTTTCGGAAATGGAACAACCATTCTACATCTACCCATGTGATAGAAATCTCAATCCAGACACTAGAATTTCAAATCTGTGGTGCAACTCTCCCGCCGTCACAAAAAATTCTGAAAAAAGCGTTGATTTTAAATCAACGATATCTCCCTCATCCGGACTCCGATTTGACTGATATTTTTTTGGAATCGGGTATTCTTTCAAAAAGAATCCAGATCTGCAATTAGAGTTTGTAGATTTTTCCCCAAAACATACAGATCTAATCCACAAACTCGTTGTCCTGAAAGAATGTCTGCAACACCACTGCTTTTTAGATCAACGATATCTCCTTCATCTAGACTCCGATTTGGCCGATTTTGTTTTTTTGAAATCGAGTATTTTTTGCAAAGAGTCCAAATATGCAATTAGATTATGCAAATTTTGCCCCAAAACATATAGATCTGATTTACAAACTCGTCGTCCAAGAAATCCTACAAAAATTAAAAAAAAAAATATTTCTCCCCTTTAGCCCAAGAAAGTGCTTTGATACCACTTGCTATAGCTCTGATACCACTTGTTATAGATCTAACCCAAAAATATCAAATAATGGAGATAAACCCAAGAATAAGGACATCTAAATATAGAAATGCTTCTTTATTAATATCAAGCCCTTAAGGTAAGGAAACACCATGCATTCACTCCTTAAGGAAGGAGAACACTCCACAAGTCATATGCTTATGCATACAATATTCATTGACATCCATCAATGTGGAGTCTCTAGCCTCTATATAGGCCTCATACATATAATACCATGGTTCCCTCAATACCATCTATCTAGTACCATGGGCCCATTACATTATTACTAACTACTTGTGGCCCCTTCCATGATACGGGTTAACCACTTTATTTATTACTATGGCCCATCCCATTATTACATTATTCCCTTGGGTACCTCCCTTTGTACCCCATATAATCCCCCCTAGGTATATAAGGCCCCCTAAGAGCAACATTAGCAAATATGCGTTTCTCACTCTTAAATCCTTAAAAGATAACCTTGATATTGTCATTCCTAAGGTTGACAAGGGTGGGGTGGTTGTCATTTTGGATAAAGCTGACCATGTTAATGAGATGCTAGAGCACCTTTATAATAGTGGAAGTTACAACAAACTTTCAAAGAATCTTATTAAAAGAGTTTATAATGATGTCGTCAAAGCTATTAAGGCTAGCCCCTCTCTCATCCCCCTCAACAAGAAGCTTGTTGAGAGTTACCCTCTAACACCTAGAATTTATGGTCTTCCTAAGATTCATAAAGATGGGGTCCCCCTTAGACCTGTTCTCAACACAATAGTTGGGTCTACTTATCTTCTTCCCAAGTTTCTAGCTCAAAAGACTAAACCTCTGGTTGGCAACTCTAGCTCCTTTGTTAAGGACTATGCATCCTTTTTCAATCATCTTAAAAGTATCAAGCATAACCCTGGGGATTTTCTTGTTAGATTTGACGTTGTTTCCATTCACAAAAAAAATACCCATTAATGAGGCTACTGATGTCATTAATCATATTAGTTATGATGACACGACCAATTTGGTTGGGTTTTTCCTAACTTCTACCTTTTTCAGCTTCTACAGTGATTTCTATGAGAAAACATGTGGTGTCGCCATGGGTTCTATGCTCTCTCCTGTGGTTGCCAACTTATTGATGGAGGATTTTGAGACTAAAGCTTTGGCCTCTCCTCAATTTCATCCCAAACTCTGGAAAAGGTTGGTTGATGACACTTGTGTTGTCTGGCATCATGGTCACAAAAAATTGGATTTTTTTCCTTTCTCACTGTTTTCTCAATCTGATTCCATCAAATTCAAAATGGAAGTTGAATTTGATTACAATTTTCCTTTACTCAATGTTCTCCTCACTAGAATGGATGATGATTCCTTATCGCACCAGATGTTTTGCAAGAAAACTTACATTAAACAATATCTCCATGCCAATTCTCACCATTTCCCAACACAAAAATTTAGAGTTCTCAACTCCCTTGTTACCCATGCACTGAGGATTTCGAATGAAAACCACCTGGAAGATGAGAAATCACACCTTCTAAATGCTTTCGAAAACAATGGATGTAATAGACATGAAGGTATTCTTTCTTTTCAAAGAGCTTATATGCTCTTCAATTAAGAAGTCTCATGATGAAGTTTCCTCAAATTTTCTTCTTCCATTCATCCTTGGAATCACATATAAGATTGTTTGGGTTCTTAAGAAGTATAATTTCACTGCCACCTTGAAGCCCCTTAATACTATTAGGAGCTCCCTTAGATCGGTTAAGGACCCTCTGGACCCTAAAGACATGAAAGGGGTTTATTCAATACATTGTTCATGTGCAACTCCATATATCGAAGAAACTAGTCACTCCATTAATCGGAGGATTCTGGAGCATGCAACAGACATCATGCATAGTCACCCCTGCTCCTTAGTTATTGCTGAACACGCACAAAAAACTAAACACCATGTCTGCATTGAAGGGTCTGAAGTTGTTGTGAAGATTGATCATTTCCACCATAGGAAGCTTAGAGAGACCATTGAAATTGAGAAACAGATAAAAAATCATGATATTGATGATGGTTGGAAACAAAGAAAGAGTTGAGTTCTAACCCTCATTCTCTCTTCTCTCTCTCTCTCTCATTCTATATATATATATAAATATATATGAAATCAATTCTTTTAATAACTTTTTTGGCTAGACTCTTATTTTTCAATAATTAACCATGGATGTTTAAATATATATAATTAATTATTTAATATTAAATATAATGTATCTTATAACTCTTAAGTGGATTTTTTTTAGATTTAATCTGTCGACTAGCCGTAAGATTAGTTTTATTAAATAATAATTTCTCATAACAACTAATTTTGGAACATGATGCATCTGGTCACTATTTAATCATTGTGATTGACCTGTCTTTTCACCTTGGTCTTCAAGATGAACCTCATTGGTAGCCTCGAAACATTCACCATAAAACTTTTTGATGTGATTAATCCAAAAGAGAATCTCAAACAACAATAATTTATGACAAAGTCAAGGTATTAAGACAAGTATGGGCACTTGTAAAAAATATATGATTTTCTGAACTTGCAGATGTTGCGTAGTGCGTAGTGTAAGTAACAGTTGTGGAATAAATGTTTGACCATACATTTTTACCAAACCTATATTAAATGTTCATTTCTTCTTAATTACTTGATATGTGTTTCGGAATAAAGAATTTGTATTCATACTCAGAACTTTATTTAATTTATGTCTTTCAACCTACAAACAAAAATCTGCAACCTAAATGTACCACACAAGTATGGTTGCTATCAATTTATTTAACACCGTGATTAAAATTAATTTTCCAACAATTTGGAGATGCCTTCTTCATTGGGAATCAAGTTTTCAAAATATGGGTCTCAAGACTACCAAATATGATAATATCTGCGATAGTATCACTCGTGTCGTGTACGTAATGATATGCACCATACTAGACATTGAAAGAGAAATTGAAGTTGTAAGTAAATTGCATGGAAACTATTTGAATTCGACATAAGATTGTTTCCATTTGAATTCGACATAAGATTGTTGTAAAGAGAATCGCTAGAAAAAATGTGACACCACGGAAATTTAGATATGCTTTAGAGAAATGAAGGATGGCGAAATGAAACTTTCATATTTACATGGTTATGTAGATGGAAATCGCTAAAAGTATGTACCTGCAGAAAATAGAAAATCTACACGGGCCTATGTCTTAACATTGGTGAGGAGTAATCCGTTCGATGCGAAAATGAAATTCCAACCTAGAATATTTTTCCTTGAGGAGAAATACCTCACTACTAGTGAGGATTTCTTATTATGAAGGTTATTCGAGGACATTGGATAGGATTGATTATTCAATACAATAACGTTATTTTAGATTTTTTTAATTGGGATTTATCATGAACCAAGGAAGATAGTAGTATTAGATTTAATAATAATATTTATATTAATGAGATTAAATAATAAATTTAATATAAATATAGATTTAATAATATTTTTATATAGATAATACTAAATATAATAAAACAAAAATCACATTAATTTAAAATATTAAATTTTGTTTTGGAAATATTTATGTCTTTCAAAAATAAAACAAACATAATAATACATATTAGACGCTTATAATTAAACAAAATAAAACAGAGAGATTGAAAAAAACATGGAATAAAACCCAACATATGGCGTAATGGGATGCACCATACTAGACCTTCAAAGAGAAATGGAAGTTGTAAGTGCACGGAAAACATTTGAATTCGACATTACAATGTTGTATAGAGAATCGTTAGAAAAATATGTGGCACCATGTACATTTAGATATGCTTTAGAGAACTTAGGGATGGGGAAATGAAATTGTCATGTTTACATGGTTATGTAGATCCAAATCGTGAAAAATATGTACTAGAAGACAGAAAACCTACTCGGGCCTATGTGTTAAAATTGCTTAGGAGCAATCCATTTGATAAGAAGACGAAAAATGATCATAGAATGTTTCCTTGAAGAGAAATACCTCACTAGTAGTGAGAATTTTTTATTATGAAGGCTATTCGAAGACATTGGATTCAAGAAAGTAGAATTGATCATTCGAGAGACTCAAATAATGAAGTCAAATTAACATGGTATAGGAATTTAATTAGAGTAATTATATGATAGAAATTTTAAATGTGTTAAGTTATATTTTATAGTTTAATATAATAAAGATGTGTAATTTTTTATTTAGATTTGAAATGTGTAATTTTTTGGTTTAGTGGTATGATTTTTATTTATAGTGGGAAAGGTTTTAAGTTCAATTTTTATAAAAATTTATGTTGCTCAATTCAAGTTGTCTAGAGCCAAATGTGAATTTTTTTGATATTGTTGCTCCTCAATTTAAGATGTCTAGTGCCAAATGTGAAGTTCATTGATATTGTTACTAGTTGTTGATGATCACATATTTGACATTACTAATTACTAGTCTCACTTGTTGTGTACTCGCTTGGTTAAATTAATTACTCGTATTAAAATCTAGTATGAAGGAGATGTGTAACTCATTTTCTGATTAACATAGAGCTACAAATGGTATTCAAAAAAAAATTATTCATAACAAAAAGATATTTCACCCTCAACCATAAATAAAAAAAAAGTTAATGTCCATATTAAGTAACATATTTTTATGTCAAATTTTTATATCTAAATATTTTATATCAAATTTATATATCTACATAAGTTAGTTACAAATCTATTCATATGTGAGTTTGAGAAAAAATGTATTCTTTTTATTTTTAAAAATATTTCAAGTTAACTTTTAAATAAAAATATTTAATAACTGTGTCATTAAAATTATTAAATTTAATATACCTAAAATATTTTAACATACCCATTAAATAAAATAATTTATAAGAATTTTATGACTAAAAAAAGCATTATAAAAAATATTTCAATACGTAATATATCATTGCAAGCTGATGTTCTATATCCTACAAACAACTATATCGGAAATGTTGGGGTGGTGAAAAAAAAATAAAAAAAAAATTAACTCACTTTAAATATTAAGTATGGGAAGATGTTATGGAACATTATTAAGTATGAGAAGATGTTGTTATGAAACCTTATGTGATTTTTTTTTAAGTGAAAAATAATATCAAATCGGTACAAATACTCAAATATCTCACAGACTCACAGATATGATGCACGTAAAATATAGATTAAAATCGAAGATACCCGATAATTCAAATAAATTGAGGAAATTATAAAGTGGAATATCAAAGGATAACGTAGAAACGCAATGAAGACTTTCAGATAATGTTTCTCACACATGTTGTGGTATACTTTGGTTGGAGAACTCTATGGGCATATACTATGTAAGTAACTTTTATAATGTAAAACAAAAATCAAAATAGGGATGGACATAGAATCTGAAATTATAAAGAGGTTCATGTGATTAATTTTATTATAGGATAGTTAAAAGAAAATGATAGATATTTTTAGTAATAATATAATATCATATGAAATATAATTAAAAATTGAGATGGAAAAATTAATTTAATAAATAAATAAGATCTAAATAATCAATATATTTTTATTTTGGTTTGGATTTATGAAGTGTTAAAAAAGTAAATATTTGAACTATAAACTTATTTTAAGATTTGTGCTCAAAATGACGTTATATATTATTATATATATATTATATAAAAAACACATAGTATTTAAATGATATGTAAAATTACATGTATGTTTAATTAGACAATTGGACACAACAAACTTACTAAATTATCTATTGGAAAATCTAAAATCTATATTATGAGGTTAATTTCTCTTTAGATTTATGGATTTGTTAATTATTTTTATTTGGTATGCATGTATGCATATTATAATTATGTAGGAAATTCAGAAAACATAGAACAACCAATAAAAAACAACAGTAACACGAGATATGATTTGGGAAACTTTTTTCAGAGAAACCTTATCTAGAAAGTGAGATTACTCCACTCTCTTTTTCTCTAAATCATAATGGAGGAAAGTACAAATGAATGAGATCTATGGTCTATGGGTTGCTATAGTATACAAATATCCTCTATTTTCTTCCTCTATCCACATTTAGCTACTCTGCTCATTCAAGAAACAAAATGAATTTAAATGGAATGGAACCCTTTCCCTCCCAGAGACCCAATCATAATAAACTCTCATGCCCAACTAGCAATTACTTTTGACCCATTCAAATCCTAAGTAGAGTTACAATATTAAATATTCTATTTTATTCCTCATCTTGATCACATGGCTATCCCCTTTTCCATGAATAATGGGGATCCGTATGGCATCCTCTCATTTCATGGTGGTCAAAATAGGGATGTGAACTTTTGAGTGGCATATCTTTGGAATATGGACTCTAGTTGAGGTGGTTCTTGTACTATTAGAAAGTTATTTGTGTATAGAATAATGGTAGGGGTTTCTGTGCTCAAACAACATTTTTTTACCCCAAAAAATTCTATTTTATGCTTCAAACTACTTCGGGAAGGTTTTAGACCCGAATTGGTGAGACTAGGACATGCTAGTAAAATTGTTCCAGTGAATTGGTTTCTCCACTTTTTCTTCTATAAAATTATCAAGATAAGTAGAAATCTTTAGAAATATATTAATAATATAAAATTTTTTTATTGTGAACAATATGGATCATAAATAAAATAAGTCAATATCAATTATGTATACATTTTATAAAGAATTTTGAGGATAAATGATCTGAATGCTCATGTTTATCACAATATCTCAATATCAACTATGTATATATTATATAAAGAAATTATAAATACGAAATTTTCTTATGATTAAAATATTTCAATATTCCATCTATTCAATGTTTTTCCTTTTTTCTAAATATATTTGTCTTCCAAATATAGTAAAGATTTATCTAAACTGAAATTTATGCTTTCTAGTCTATACAATCTAGTTGCTCAAAGAGATGTTTAAGGCTTTGAAGTGTTCCTCAAAATGAAGGAGATGTATAATTACTTCTATGGTCAGCATGGCATTGAAGCATGCCATTAACACATGGTGTGTGTGGTATTTCTAAAACTAACATAAATCCATCTCTCACATACACATATAAAACCAACATAAATACATCTCAACCCTAAATTTATCAAACAAAAAAATAATCAAATTTCTTGAGAGGTATACCTTTCTTCAAATTTTAGATTTAAAAAAATTATACATTAAAAAATTTAATCCAATAATTAAATCCATAGTTAAAATAGATATTATATCCATTACTTCCTTAAATTTCCATATTGTATTGAATTATTGTTACCTCATCAAAGTTCATGGTTGGACTCAACATTCGTACTGTGAAGGTAAGATAAGATCCATAAGTATTTCTACTATAGAGCTAAGGCGAAGATAAATAAATAGCGATTTTGTATTTTGGAAATGATTATGTATCATGAACTTTATAAATGTGACCTTGCTTAACAAGAAAAGGGTTTTTAACTGTAAGATCCTCTCTGTATATTCGATTGAATTTGCCAACGTATTTTAAAGGTAAGAGATTATAAGTTGTATAATCTGGGTAGGCAAAAGACATTAACCGAGAAACGTTGCGAAAGCTATAGCTGTTTGATATGTTCCCATACGGACATTATGTTATAGAACAAATACATCCTAAGACAGACTGGGATGCCCGGCACCCATAACATCTATAGAAACATGAGCGTGCATCGCTGATGTAAGAAACTCTGACAACAGTTTTAAGAGCACTAAGACAATGGCTTCAATGACATAGTACAGTGAACTAATGTCTGCTGCCAAAATGACAGAAAAGTGCAGAATTTCGATCAGCATTCACTGTGGTGCCGTACTAACTGTCTTCCGTGCTTCTTTCTCCGCTTCTTACTCATGCTGATTATCGCTGACTTTCAAGTTTCAACAGTGCAAAGGCGATCTGGGAAACCAAGTTGTAAACCTTGTCTACTCTTTGAAGCAAGAAAGCTGATTTTGGAGGCAGAATGTCGATGATATTTTGTTAAACCCTCCAATTTCCAGGTCAGCCAAAGGAGGGTGCTGATCTTTAAAAATAGGATATAAAACGAACTTCTCCTATATATATTTACAAGCCACCGCAGTGGTTTACATAACACTGCAGGCATGTGGATTGTCGTCACTGAACAGGCTGGCTGCTTTGTCATCCATGACTGCAGAGGAAGAAGGAAGCTCAGAATGATAGTAGCCATCGACAGTCCCATTGTTATATCCATGCGTTTCGTAGCTGTATGTGGAAGCTGCAGGAGTACTAATTTGCTGATAATGGTATTGCGTTTCGTAGTTGTCTGTGGAAGCTGCAGGAGTACTAATTTGCTGATAATGGTAATGAGAACCATAAGAAAGGTAGTGACTGTCATATGGGTAAGGCCAGAATTCGGCCTTCTTACCAGTACTTCTCACAACATCTAAAACCGTCATTTGATCGGCATATCCGGTCACTGTCACTTTCTGCTGCTGGATGTCTATGTCGATCGCGTCCACTCCTGATTTACATCAAATTTCATATTAGATTAAAATGTTTAAGTACCAAAATATAATTAGACCAATATAGTTGCTGCAATATACCTAGCAGCCCATAAATCGCATATGACAAACAATGGTCACTGGAATCATGTAACGGAAAAAGGAATGGTAATAATTAGGGTAGCTTCAAATAAATATAAGCACAGTGATATTAATGTTAGATTTTTTATTACACTAAAACGGGTAGGTTTTAGTAAATTTTTAAACTATTATCATTATTTTTTATTATCATTATTTTTCTTAGTAGTTTGAGGGTGTGAAAGATTTAATACTTTTTCTCCCACACACATCAAGGATACTAATTTATGTCAAGATTCAGATACTATGTTAGGTTTTCCATTACATCAATGTTGACTATGTAAGTTTTCTATTATACCAAAAATTTCAAACTTAAATAAATTTCCAAACCATTATTATTATTTTTTGAGTAGTTCTAAAATAGATCCCAAAATAATAATTAGTCAAAAATAATCAATTCCGGTAAAAATCCAACCATTAAAACTAAACTGAAAAATAATTATTTTACATAGAAATATCCCACAATTACCACTTAGGATTGTGATGTGCAGTTACTTAACAACGAACACTATAAATATAATCTGATAAGTGGTCACATTATCGCTTCCATTTTAAATATGGAAAATTTAAGTAATTTAAAAATGGATTAGAATTTGAAGAACACATTATCATGAAAATTCTTATCAATGGATTAAATTAAATTAAATTTTCCAGAAATATAACTACATTTTAATTACACTTTAAATATGGAAAATTTAATTAAATTTAAATATGGAAATAATTAATTTAGAAATAGATTAGAATTTGAAGAATAAATTAACTAAAAATCCTTATGAATGGATTAAATAAAATTGAACTTTAAAAAAATATAACTACAGAATAAATAAAAAATATAATACATCTAGAGTAAATTTCAATAATATAATTAAAAAAAATTTTAATAATATTAAATTAAAAAAATACTTAATAAAATAAAAAAATACTTATTTACTTATATTTTATTTATATTTTCTGGTTTACTTTTTCTTAAGAAATTTTTTCCTGGGATTATAGAAAAATCTATCATGATTTAGTGATATTAATAAATCATGAGAAAATCTATCTTATTTTGGTGAAATTAATAAGGAAGATAGTCACATTATCACTAACTGCTATTCATAAATGCATGTTGACTCATTTTTTTCATTTAAAAAAGATGATGGTACCTGTAATTACCCATTAATTCTCGTTAAAAAGCAAACTTTCACTGATGACACATCTCTAAATCTTAGGCCATTAGAAAAAGACAAACTCTTATCCTATCAAAAACAATTTTCAGCATACTGCATTACCTCACAGAATTTACATGTTTCCGTGCAATTATTATATGACTAAATATAAGATACCATGAATCAGTATTAGATATAATTCATTCTCGAGATTCAAGACACCATTACCGATTTCCTAATCGGCTGGACTCTCCCCTACAATTATTTACCTTCGAGCTTCGACAAAGCCTTCCGTACTTTTCGTTCACATCCATTGCAGTCCATGCGCACTTCCATTTCGACGATCTGAAAACAGGATTTGTATCAGCGCTGTAACCGTCTACATTTAGAAAAGAAACAGAGTATACGCAGTGAATTTTATGAGGAAAATTATCGGCAAAATGTTTCTCAAGGATGATTTTACCTGTTAAATAATATTAACTATTATTATTGATATTGGGTAATTCCGAACCCTTTGGAGGAGGATTAGACACCTCAATAGTGGATAGACATGAAGTAAATCCAATCTAGTTTTACACTACATATAACGAAACATCCCCTCTGACACACACATGTTGGAAAAGGAATGAGAGCTCACCGACATGGCGTCCTTTTGGGTTGCTTGCGGCCCAAACCTGAAAGAGGAAATACAGCAAGAACAAGATATTTTTTATTTGCTGAGTGGCTATAAAAGATTGCACGTAGTTGGCACTCATAAGGATGTGAATAGCTGATGATGAGATGATGAAGAAGCATTCGCAATGCTATATAGCGAGCATGCAGACCGAGGCGTGAAGAAAAGGTGCATCCCACTTGTGCTAAAGGAGATGAAAACAAGAACCAAAGACAACTGGATTCTGTATACGGCTTTTTGGTCGGTCATGTACTGTCTTTATCAGTTTGGGTTATGAAAGCGACCGCCATGATTTACTTCCTTTTCAACTTTTAATACTTTCTATGCAACTTTCAACATTGGAAATATACTGGGTACTATTCCATGCTTATTTCAATGTCTCTGTGATTTATTAGGCTTGATCACAAATCCCCGTGTCTATTGCAATGCTCCCGTGTTATTAGTTACAGATTCCTCTTCAGCATTCCAATATTAAATATATCCTTACATGAAAATCAGAGTCAAATGTAAAGCCGCCATAGATTCTAAGCAATAAAGGTAAGTTCCATGTTTCTATCATTAGGAATAATATTTCAATTCGGATCCACTTTCTCTCATCCTTTCCTCTTGTTCTCTGGTTTACTTCTTCATTGTTCTCTGGTATATTTTCTTATTAGATTCGGTCTGCGGAGCCTTACATTTCCGTCATGTTCAGACCGAAGACATTCCCATCGGAGTAACATCATACAAAATATCTATAGCTGCGAAGCGAGGTTTATATTCATTGCTTTATTACTAACATATTATTACTATTATTATTTGAAATATGAACATCTAAATATACCTTTTAAATTTCGTTTACGGGATTGTGACGCTTTTTCTTTTAAACCATAGACATGCATCCTACATTTCAAGTTTCCTAAGGGTTATTACAAAAGAGAATTGCAGTGTTCATTCTTCGTCACATTCACTCTTCATTTGCGTCCTTGGTTTTCAAGCTTTCACTTAATATGTCTTTACCCGCATTCTTGGTTTTCAACCGGCGTTGTAATATGCCCTTAGTATTAAAATATTTTCATCGCATCGGAAGTCATGCTTAGATGTACTCTTACACAACGACATTCGCATGCACACCTGGCTTAAATGTACTCCTTATTAATGAGTAAACTCAATTATATCTAAGAGGGCAATTACAACATAGGGTTGGTTGCTAGGAAGATCTGTTGGAGAGTCTTAGACCTGCCTTTTGTTCTCAATCATAGAATTGCAATGCATATATAAGGAGAGCAAACTATGTGTTATTCCACTTATGCAAGGTATTCTAGTGTAGGATATTGGTTAGTTTTTAGTCCAGATATTTTGAAGGTCGATTTTTTCTTCATAAGTTCATCATGGTCATTATGCCTATAGAGATTTGAAGGCGATGATTATGGTTTTATTTCGGTTATTTTTGTTAAAGTTATTAATAGTATATATATCAATGGTTGGTGTTGGTTATTTCTAAAGAAAGTAAATTTCAAGGGAACTAGTTTTTCTATTTGTGTTGTGAGTTTCCCCACTATGGAGGTTATCGATGGGGTTCATCCTGTTGTATATATACAAAATCATTTTTTTTGTGTTTAATAAAGAAGAAGGTTGACTTTGGAGTCTATTCATGGAGAGTTTCAGACTCTTTCATGGTATTAGAGCAAGTATGCAAGCCCCTTCTCTTTGTTTGATTGTTTTTGTGGATTTTTGTTGATTGTTGGCTTGGAGTTATATACATACAGATTAGACATATATTGGATCAATCTTGAAGCAGAATAATTGCAAATGGCAACATAAACCTCTATTCTTTCTTCATGCATTTGGTTGCTTTGTTGCCATTTGATGGGGCATGTTCATCCTTTTGACTTCTAGAGCCAGAACGATTGCTCAACTTAGCAATCATTGGGATTATGGCACCTCCTCTGCAGAGATTGCAAGCCCTCTAGTCAATCTGCATTTGGTAGATTTTTTAGATTGTGCCATAAGTATGACATCCATCCATATTGGTTTTTTGCCCAATTTTGTTATTTTCCTACACCGTGACGTGTTTTCTTCAACATTATAAAATTACTGTGGGGCATTTAAAATTCAGTGTCAGAACTACACATGATTTGTAGATTTTCCACCAGAGTTATCTTTAATTGAAGATTCTTTATGTAATTGTTTTGGTTTGGGCTTTTATTTGAATGGGTGTTTTTTTATTATTTGTGATAATATGGCCGATTTAAGGATATTTGAGCTCCTCAATCCCCAAAATTATCATACCTGAAAGCTCAAAATGAAGCAACTCCTGCAATCAAAGGGATTTTGGCGAACTTTAGTAGAAAATAAAACTACCTTCACCAAAGATGTGGAGAATTTTTCTTACAGAAACAAGCTTGGTGAAGCCATCGAGTTAATTGGGCTTCATGTTTTGGATAATTTTATATTCCATCCTAATAAATGTGATACTCTGAAGAAAGGTTGGAATAAGTTGGCTTGTCTATTTGGTAAAGTAAACGAGTTGAAGGCCTTGCAATTGGAAGCATAATTGTCTTCATTGATCCTGGATGAGCATGCCTCTATTGAGGACTATCTTGTCAAATTCTGGTCATTGGTTACACAACTGAAAGGATGCAAAGACATCAAATCATATAGTGAGTGTATTTTCCTAATTCTATCCAAGCTTGTATTAGATATTTTCTTCTACATTTTGTTCTACAAGAGAAAAATCTAAGCTTCAACAATTAGATTCTCTTTCTAGCTCTACATCTCAAGCTCTTGTAGCACATATCTCAGAAGGAAAATCCAAAGCTAGTCCTAATAAGACGAAGGATTCAGCTCAAATAGTGAGTCTCCCTTCAAACCTTAACAAAAGTGAAAGCCCTCTCCATCCTCTTCCAAGTCCAAAAGGTCTTCCTCCAAGCCATGGAAGAAGAGGTCAAATGAAACCTGCACCTTTTGTGGATGAGAAAGGAATCCATAATTCAAGTCTTATAATAAACTCGAAGCATTGAATGAAGTGATGAAGCAACATAATATTTTAGTATACAGACCCACTTCATCTTATAGAGGACATGCTTTATCTACACGATTTTTATATGCATTCTCAGACAACTTGATATTTGACTCAGTCGCATCTCATCATATGACTCATTCTAGTAAGTTTCTTCCATCTCCATTTGATTGTAGTGTTTCGAAGATTGTAGTGGTAAATTCTTCACAACTTGATGTTTGTGGATTAGACATTGTGCAGTCAGATGATGGTTTCATCAAGAATGTTTTTCTTGTGCTTGGAATCTCCACAAATTTTCTTTCTATTTATCATATCTACCATTCTGGTGATGGGAAAGTAGTTGCATTTTCTCCCAATGATGTAGTAATTTGAGAACCACAAGTTGTTGTTGCATATGGGCAGGTAAATCAAAACTCTCATTTATACAGATTTGCAGGTGTTGAGCCTTCTTTTGGTAACTCTTTTATTGCACATGTTGATTCATTAAGTAAGCTTTGGCATGGAATATTTGGATACCTTAAATACAGATATTTGCAGGAAATGAGTTCTTAAAATCTTGTTCTTGGCCTTCCTAAGGTGTCATGTAGAGATGGAGCTTGTCTATGATGTATTCTTGGAAATAAACATCAAGATACCATTCCAAAAGGGAAGGAATTGTGGGCTATTGTTGATCCCAAGTTATTTAATTTTGATCTTATGATCTTTCCAACTCGTCCTTTTTCAGGGGCTAAGTATGCACTTACCTTCATTGATGATTTATCACGCAAATCTTGCATATATTTTCTTAAGTTTAAAAGTGAATTATTTGCGACTTTTAAAAATTTTAAAGCTTTTGTTGAGAAACAATCCTCTCTTTCTATTAAGAGCCTACTTAAAGATAATGGTGGGAAATATGCTAGTCAGGCATTGAATGATTTATGTAGAGAACATGACATCTTACATCAACACTTTGTTCCCTACACCCCTCCGAAAATTGGCATTGTTGAAAGGAGGAACAAGACACTGAAAGAAATGGCCGATTACATGATGGCCCAAGAACCTGTCATCCTCCTTCTTGGCTGAAGAAGTGAACTATGCCAATTATATTCATAATTGAATGCCTCATAAACCAATGTTACATATGACTTGGGAGGAAGCTTGGAGTCATGTCAAACCTGACATCTCTACCTTTAGAGTCTTTGGCAGTTCAACATGGGCCTTGATTCCAAATGAGAGCACAAAGCTATGGAGAAGAAGAGCCAACTACTAATTTTTTTTCTATGACTATGAAGACATGAAAGTATATAGATTATTTGATCATGTTAAAAATGATGTTTTATTTTTCATAGCTATTCGTTTTGATGACAACTTCAAAAAATCATTAGAAACCTCTCTCTCCATAGATTACCGTGACAGTGTCGGTTATGCTGATAGTTTTATTCTTGATGATCGAGAGGATACTGAGAACCCTCTTCTTGAAGACGAAAATTAACCATAAGAACAACCACTTACTACATTTGATCATCCTACATAGGAACATATTGATCAAGAACAAGAGAGGAGAAGCCTTTGCCAGAAGAAGCAGCCTTAAAGGTATGGATATGATGGATCTGATTTCAATTATTTTCTCCTGCTCCTAGCAATATTCAACCCAAGACAGTTGGTGTTTCACTTTTCAGTCATGCCATTTCAACGTATCCACAATAACTTTTTGATGCTGTTGGGATACCTAGATGGGAAACTTCCGTGACAAAGGAGTATTCATCTTTCATTAAGAATCACACATGGATCTTGTTCCTCTTCCCAAGGGACGAAAACTAGTTCATTGCAAATGGGTTTATAGGACCAAGTATGTTGTAGATGGTATTGTTGATAGGTATATGGAATGACTAGTGGCCAAGAGTTTTTCATAGGTTTAAGGTATTGATTACCACTTGATTACTTTGAGACTTTTTCTCTTGTTTCGAAGATGAATTCCATACATCTTGTGTTGTCTCTTGCTACCTCACAATTCTATTTAGTTTATCATATGGATATGAATAGTTCCTTCTTGCATGGATATTTGTAGGAATAAATCTAAATGGAGCAACCTCTTGGCTTTGTTCAGGACTCTTATCTTGTCTGAAGGCTTCATCGTTCTTTCTATGCTATCAAACAAGCTCCACGAGCTTGGTATAAGAATATTGATAGTTTTCTACTATCTACAGGATTTTCTCACTGTCACTCAGATCCTACAGTTTATACTAAAGGATAAGGAACTAATATTTTGATATTAGTGCTACGCGTGGATGATTTAATTTTTACTGGGATTTCCTCATCCATGATACAGAGTGTACAAAAATCATTGATGGATCAGTTTGACATGACAGATCTTGGCCTTCTACATTATTTCCTTGGTTTGCAAGTTCATCAATCTTCATACAGCATCTTTATCTATCAGCAAAATTATGCTCTTGATTTTTTGGAGAGGTTTGGCATGGCTAATTGTAAGTCATCACTCTCTCCATTTCAGTCAAGTGCTACACTTACTTTTGGCTACTCGTCAACCAGTTTTGATTTTGTCTTGTATCGATAGTTGTCATAGACATATTTGGGCACTGCAACCCCAATCACATATGTCCATAAACTAAGGGATTCTAAATCCCTAAAAGTGTTGTTTCATACCCTAAAGGAACAAGGTCAACTGATTACATCATTTCCCAAAAGTTCTCCCTGAAAAACTACTCAGAGCTAGTCAAAACTAGACCATACAATCTGCTCCATGTTGAGGGTGCGATGCATATCAGCTATTACACATAGAGGATGCAATGCATACTGAAAATACCTTCTGTAGGGTGTGATGAGCGAGAGTAAACAAATGGCAGAGGCAGTTTGCTAGGTGGAAACTCAAAGAATATTCTAGAAATTGCTCATATGACACTTGCCTCTCTGAATTCGCCCAGGGATGAGTAAGAGATCATGAAATCTCCAAGTGGAACCAAGGACTATCAGAGAAATCAAACTAATCATAATCCCAGAAGTTGGCTCACACACCTGCAATTATCTATATATGGATCCCTCATCATAGAGATCCAGTGGCTGGAATTTTGTATTTTGTAAGGAAGTGTTGTTGGTTTCTCTGTGAAGCATTGTATTGTTGGGTAATTTAGGTTTTCATGAGGTGAAGACGGCTTTCATGCTGGGAGGATGGCTCTAGATCAAACAACTGGGTTGTAATCCTCTCTTCTACTACTTCTATCAATAAAGCTATCTGAGTTTTCCTCCATGTACCTGCATCCTTGTGAATCTTGTATTTATGTATGCATTTGTACGGTTAATGTACATCTAATTCTACATTGTTTATGGTTATAGATATCTATGCTTTGATGGTATTTTTCTGCTTTGACTCTACAAGTGTTATTTCTAGTGGGACAAGTGAGAAAGGAGTGGTGAAAGCTCTATCAAAGGAGAGAGGAAACAAGTGAGGAGCCAAGCGAAAGACTGAGGTTGGTACTCTCTACTTCTCTCTCATATATCTCTCATAAAGGAAAATACAAGTAACTTTAAATTGCTTGTTTCTAAGATACCTACCCATCTTAGTGGGACTAGCAGCTCTGATTGGAGACTAGTTTTCCTGTAAACAAAATGGCGACTCCACTAGGGAGAAAATAGTTTATTTGCTTGTTACTTTTGTTTGCTTTCTAAACTACAGACAAAGCCTGAAGTTAAGCCAGCTAGCCTTCGAACTGCTTTTTCTATGCAACTGCAAAGTAGATCAATGTTGCTTTTCAGTCAATCTTCGGGTTGGTTTATGAACTGAACATCTAAATTGCAAACATCCTAAGAGCCCTGGTAGTAGCTCAAATAACCTCATTAGATCAACACCTATACTTTGTGTTTACTGCCTATCATAAGCTTAGCCTAAACCCGTGAACTTAGCTGCAAACTATGGGTGAAAACCAAGCTCAGTCGTGTCCCTGAACTATCGCACTATCTCTCATTCACAGTCTAGATGCATCGCACCTCTTGTGTGCTGTAGGTGAGATGCATCCTTGTTTCCCTTAAGGATAGGTGCGATGATTCAGTGAGACTATTTTTTCCTCCAAAGTTTGGTTTTTCCTTCATTGTTTTTAGTTCTATTCGGTAGTTTTGTTGTCTATGATTAGTATATCACTGTTGAAACTCCCTTCCTTTACACTATTCAGCCTCCATTGATAAGGAATTGTGAATATTTTTATGTATTTTTCATCATTTACATTCCTCCTTTGCAAATAGTAGCTTAATCGAACTGTCGTCTTTTGATTTGAAAGTGTTGCAACTATCATTTTCAGTCAAGAAAAGAGTGTCGTAAAGTCTTCCATTTTAGATAGTCGATTACGCTTTTGTCATTGTATTTTATTTAAACTGTCAATTCTTTGAAGTGTCGAAAATATTTTTCCATTCAAAAGTGAAAGTGTCATTTTAGTCTTCCTTTCGTTTTTGAAAAGAAATTTCTAAAGTGTCGCTTTGAGGAAAGATAGTTCATATTTGTACTTAATTTTCTTTTTTTCATTCTCACATTAAGGAAACTGAAAAACAAATACATGCATGTACATTTGCATTTAGATTGCATGCAGAAAGTGATTTAGGAAAAGTGCATCTTAGTGTGTGCTCTCTACTCTATGTTGAAAAAATTTTACTCCTCTTTCCTTAGTAGCTAGGGTTTTCATTGCTAAAAGAAAATAAATGACTGTTTATCATCTGAGATTACATATTTAGGAATTGTACATATACATCATGTGGTGAACCTTGAAAGGAAAACTTCTTAAGAAAGATCAACTATAAAATAAACCTCAATGAACATAAAAATACTTTGGAAGCTAATGCACAACATCTAGAAGTCTAGGCGAGAGACATATTCTGGTGTCGTAAAGCCTGGTAACTATCATTTTCATCGTAGGTTGGGTGATTCCTCCTCTTTGATACAAAAAGTGTTAGTACAGATTTGTGCTCCCACCTACCATCGAGTATATATTAGGAGACCACAATAGGTTGATATCCTTTACCCTTAGGAAGTCGTGTCTACCGCCCTATCGATTGCAATGCACTGAACACAACATTTGGGAAGATTGATTTCTCTACGTAAAAGTATATTGAAGTTTTGCGATTAGTTTGGTAATACCTCTATCTAGATTTCCAGAGTAGTTACTTTTGTTCATTTTTAGACTCCTTAAAAGAAAATGTCCATCTGAGCACTTGTATCTTCAGGCTCATTAAAAGTCGAAGGCAACTACAGTCACCTTTAGCTTTTTCTCGACTCTTAAAAATTGAAAAAGAAAGTTGTGTCAAAGTGTCAGAAAATTTATTTTAATCAGTATAACATCACTATTCCCTCGTTCGTCCTAGGTTGAGATAATGGAGTCTACCAATAAAGGATTTCCCCTTAGGGGGAATCCTAGTCCTTTCTCTTCTTGGGGAGATGTTGGTGCTCGACACATGGCTACATTGTCCTTTCCAGGACTCACAATTGGCCTGCTAATATGGCTATTCTTGATCTCTATCATTCAAAACACCGTAATTCTTGAGCAATCAAATCAAAAACTAGATGATACTATAGTTTCCCCCCCACCATTTACTTCGGTTTTTTCTCCCTCTCCTTCTTCCTCTTCGCTTGGTGAAACTAATAACACTAAAAACCAAGTAACTGAGAAGAAGAAGAAAGGGAAGGAGAAGAAGAAGAAGAAGAAGCCAACGACAAAAGGGGGCAACCATGCATCGTCTAGAAAAAATCCACACACTGTACCATCCAAACCTAAATCTCCATGTGTCATTTGTAAGGGAGACCACTATCATCGAGATTGTCCCTGCATCCCATGGATCCTGAGCGATTGGTCTCCCCGCTTGCACAATTCGGTGTCTTCAACCTCTGTCAATCATGTTGAGAGTACACTGTCAACTAGTAAAAATGAAGTCAATGGACAAAAAAAAAGATCTAAATGTCCTTGTAAGCTATGTGATGGAAATCATGCCATCCACCATTGTCCTTTCCTGGACGAAGCTAAAAGAGTCTTAGATAACCATCCTGCTTCACCGCAACGACTTCCACCTAGATACAAGAAACTCTTGCTAAGTCCATCACTAGTTGAAAATATGACTAACACACCTTCGTTGTTAGTCAAAATGCCTATCATTGAAGATAAATCCTCTGAGTCCATACTAGACCAAAGTCAATAGGTCAAGACGGTAGTCGACCCAGTCTTGTCTTCAGAAGGTCCACCTTCAGATGATATAGTCTCCGAAGAAAACAAGAACGACATTGTTCAAATTATTTTTGTTAACATAGAGTCCAATGAAGATGGGGGAAATCTACCCATTCCTTTATCGCAGGAAGGAAGTTCCCCATTTCAAGAGATTCATCCGGCCATTTATTCGGTTCCTCCTCCAAGCAATCTAGTCATTTCCTTCGATTAGAATCTACTAGCAGGTCCCCGCCTTCCATCTAATGTGCCATTAAGAATCATAGTACAAGTGTATAGAATGATAATGGCTGGCACTATCATAGATGAAGGGGCTTCTATGAGTATCCTTTCCTCAACTGCTTGGAAAGCGCTTGGTTTTCCATCGCTTTTGCCTAAAATTAGAAATCTATCAGGCCTCAATAAAGGAACCAGTCGACCGTTAGGGATCCTTCCAAATTTGCCTATAACTTTGAGAAGGAAAAATATTCATCTAAACGTAATGGTAGTCCAAGGGCCACTAGATTACAATCTACTCCTTGGATGTGACTACATTTATAGCATGGGATCTATTGTTTCCTTACTCTTTCAAGTGATGCTTTTCCCGTATGAAGGCAGGATGATCCAGCTCATTAACTAGCTTTCATTCCCCGGTTCAAACATGGCTGCTAGTCAAATGCCATCTATAAATGGTCTTCTTACATAAGGAATGTCTCATCAACCTCTAGTCCGTCTGCCTGATGAGCGTGAGTGATTCGGTGAATGTGACTAAACCCAGGGTGCACACGCCCTAGCCTGCTACGACAAGAAAACCCTAGATATAAGATATGTTTCCTCGTTGGATATATGACCAATCTGAAATACCCATCTATTTAGGAAAATGGGATCAGTCTGGAAAGGGATTTCCTCGTTGAAGATTATGTGATTGGAAGCTCACACCATTCACCCTTTTCTATTTCGATGGAGAAAGTCGAGGAAGTGTTTTGGTTGCTACACAGACGAAACAATCTTGCTTTATTGCAAGGACTTCCATATGGTAACCTAGAAGCTCTACTTTTCTTTATACCTAGGGGCATGCAAACCTTTTGCTTGCAAGTGAAAAACGACCCTTTATTTTCTTAGTTTTTAGGCTTATTTTCTTAGTTTGTAGGCTCTCAACCCTTTAACCTCATAGGTCGATCGTTTCTAGCTTGCATATAAAAGGCTCCAGAGCAAAGTTTCACATGGGTCAAGCTCCCTAAAAAATGAACCTACTAATGGGAGACATCCTTGTTAGATGGCTGGCACAAGCAGGTTTACACAAAGTTCAAGTTCGTTCAAAACTAAACCTAGCAACGAGTAGGTTTACGTGAAGTTCAAGCTCATTGAAAAATAAACCTAGTAATCAGAATGAGTAGGTTTACGTGAAGTTCAAGCTCATTAAAAAATAAACCTAGAAATGAGCACGAGCAGGTTTACGTGAAGTTCAAGCTCGTTAAAAAAGGAACCTAGCAATGACCATATGTTCCCCAAGGGTTCAAGCTCATTAAAATTTGAACCCACCTTCAATAAATAACCTTTGTGATCGCATTGCTATCAGCTTTTGAGCCTTGGTTGTGTTCTTACCATCACCTCCAATTTTTAGCCGATCATACGCCTCCACTTGCTTTTTTACCCTTTTGAGGAACAACTGCGACAAGTGATTCTATTAGCCACCTTCTTTACACTACCATGATTGGAAAGTTACAAACTTACCTGGAACCAGCTACTACCGAAAAATATCACTCATTCCTAAAAAAATAGTCTCTTTTAAGCTCTTTTTGGACTTGCAAAATATAAAAATATTGCCGAGCAATTGGCCTCTCCAGCTCGTTAAAGTGATTGGAAGTGCCATCCCTCCTCTAGATTTTAATCTTTTTGGACTTGAGGGATCATTACACAAAAAGATCGACTGCTTGTCTTTTTTGGCTTGCTAAAGTGATCAGAAAAATCCCTTTCATATTATTTTATACTTTTTAATACTTAAGGGATTATAATATGAAAAATGACTACTGGAGTTTCCTTTCCATCTCTTTTCAGACTCTCTAAAACTGAAAAGGACCGAGTTATCTTTGCTGTTAAACTCATTAAAACAATAGCGACAAACTTGTCCAATACATAAAAGAGTGAGTTTCACTGTTGCTAGGCTTGCGAAAACATAGCGACAGGTTTTCCTGAAGGCAAAATTATAAAAAAAGCATATGTTATCCTCCTGAAGCTTGACAAAAATAAAGAGGTACTAGTCAGAAATGACTGGGGAAAAAGGGAAGAAAACTTGAAGAACTTTATTGGTAGTAGGTCACTCTTGAACATGACACTTTCACTCCGTAACCATGATTGAGTCGATTTGAGTTATTCCGTTCACCGGTCATATCACCATTGGTCCTCTGTACCATCCATTTTTGGGGTTAACGCTACCAATCCATTTCAGTGTCACCGATATGTTAAAGAGAAGTCACTCAGAGAATTCACCAACCCAGCTAATGCCTCATCTGCAGTAATACCTTCACACTCCATTCTTTCATGACTGCTACCCTGAACCTTGTATCATCATATCATTTTCATCTCCACAAAATCATTTTCTCTATTCTGTGTCATAGATGTGGGATTCATTAAGGCCCTCCTACGACGGGTAAATTATTTTCAACATCAGTTCATTATCCAAGAAGTTGTCTTAGGAACAAACCTTTCAGTACTTTGAAGCTTGCATGCCTCAATGACAAGTTTCTCACTTCCAACAACAGGTTTACATTAATGGCCTTCGCTAGAATGATTTTGCGTGGTGTTCAACATCGACTCATGTATTCAAAGCATGTGAATTGTACTGCAGTACCTTGAGGGTCATTATCATTATCGGTGATTCCTATCATGCCTTTTAATAGCTTATATCATTCGTTGGTAATCAGGCGATGTCTTTCCATGTTCGACTTTAGGACATCTTCTCACATGGATCAACTTGTACATCTGGCGAAGATTGAACAAGTTTGAAGACCCCGGATCTAGTTTCAAATATCCAGGATATGATATATTCAGGAAAATAAAGAAATCAAATGTACTTCGTAGTTGCACAGATAATCATCCAAACTAAGGGATGATGGCTCTACTAGAATCATCAGTCTGCCACACAGACGATTGTCTGTCCTATGTACATGAAAATGAATTTGTAAAGTTGAGCATGAGAATGCCCACCTCAGATATAACATGAAAATATTACGAAGATAATGTATTGTATTGTATCTTATTATAGGTCACCTTCCAGTTCAAAAAACCTCGAATCCTCATGATAAAGCATTTTACCCGACATGAGAAGATTTATGACCTCGTGCTTTAAGGGGCAATTCTTATAGACATATTTGGGCACTACAACCCCAATCACATATGTCCATAAACCAAGGGCTTCAAAACCCATAAAAGTGTTGTTTCATACCCTAAAGGAACAAGGTCAATTGATTACATCATTTCCCAGAAGTTCTCCCTAAACAACTGCTCAGAAATGGTCAAAACTGGACCAGACAGACTACTTCATGCTGAGGGTGCAATGCATCTCACTTGTTACACATAGAGGGTGCGATGCATATTGAAAAGCCCTTCTGCAAGGTGAGATGAGCGAGAGTATACAAATGGTAGAAGCACTTTGCTAGGTGGAAACTCAAAGAATATTCTAGAAATTGCTCATATGACACTTGCCTCTCTGAATTCGCCTAGGGATGAGTAAGATATCATGCAATCTCCAAGTGGAACCAGGAAATATTAGAGAAATGACGCTAATCATAATCCCAGAAGCTGACTCACCCACCTACAATTATCTATATATGGATCCCTCATCCTAGAGATCAAGAGTCTAGAATTTTGTGTTTTGTAAGGAAGTGTTGTTGGTTTCTTTGTGAAGCATTGTATTGTTGGGTGATCTAGCGTTTCATGAGGTGAAGAGGGCTTTCATGTTGGGAGGATGGCGCTGGATCAAACAGCTAGGTTGTAATCCTCTCTTCTACTACTTCTATCAATAAAGCTATTTGAGTTTTCCAACATGTACTTGCATCCTTGTGAATCTTGTATTTAGGTATGCATTTATATGGTTAATGTACATCTAATTCTACATTGTTTATGGTTATAGATCTCTATGCTTTGATGGTATTTTGCTGCTTTGACTCTACAGGTGTTCTTTGAAGCGGGACAAGTGAGAAAGGAATGGCGAAAGCTCTATCAAAGGAGAGAGGAAAAAAGCAAGGAGCCAAGAAAAATACTGAGGTTGATACTCTTTAATTCTCTCTCATCTATCTCTCATAAAGGAAAACAAAAGTAACTTTAAATTGTTTGTTTCTAATATAGCTACCTGTGTTAGTGGGACTAGCAGCTCTGGATGGACACTAGTTTTCCTATAAACAACAGTTGGTTGGGATTTTGTTTTCCTCGACACATAGCTGACCAGACATCTCTTTTCCAATTGGACTTATTTTTCAGTTCTCCAAGGATCAAAATGAGAGTCATTAGCAAGAAGCTAAGTGCATTCTTTGATATATTGATGGCACTTCCAATTTTGGAATCTATTACATCGTTGCTAATTCTTAGCTACAAATTTCTACCAACTCTAATTCAGATGGTTTCATTCTTGATCCTAAGTCTACATTAGCCATTCTTTACCATCTTGGTTCAGTTCCTATTGTCGGGTCTTACAAGAAATAATCGACAATTGCATTGTTTTCCGCCAAGGCTGAGTACCATGCTGCAATCTTGGCTAGTTAAGAAGTCCTTTGGATTTTACAGTTATTTATGGAATTTTAAATTCAACATGAACATCTGAACACTTTTTGGTGTGACAACCAAAGTGCCATCGACATCTCCATAAATCTAATTCAGCATCAGTAGACCAAAGACATAGAGATCTTCATGCACTTTATCCGACAATTGATCGAAGGTAGAGTTATCACTCTAGAATATCTACCTACCGAAGTAAATTTCGGTGACATCTTCACTAAACCTCTTGGATCTCCTAGGTTTCTTTAGCTTCATTTGATGTTTCGGGTAAAGGAAGTAGTCTTTTGGGGTCATCTTGAATCCTCCTACCTTTACCATTTCTTTTTTTGTTTCATGTTTTTGGTTTCTTGGATATTTTTTTGAGGAGGGTTTTTCCTATGATGTTTCATTGTTGTTGTACATGGGTACCTCATCAGGCCTAGTTGTTGTGACCCATTTGTTTGTTTCCTCCATAAATTTTTCCTATGGAGGGTGTTGGTGTTGGTTTTTTATAAAGAAAGTAAATTCCAAGGAAATTAGTTTTCCATGTTATGTTGCGAGTTGTGAGCTCATGTACATTTTGTATTTTCCCCACTATGGAGGTTGTCCATGGGGCTCATCCCATTGTATATATACACATTCATTAATTTACGTGTCTAATAGGGTAGAATGTTGGCTTTGTAGTCTAATCCTGGAGAGTTTCACACTCTTTCTTTTGCTCAAGTTTTACTTATTAATATTGACAAAAAAGGAAGAGAAATCATGGAGAAGAGATCGTTCTTTTCAATATTCAAAATAGTTAAACAGAATACATAGAAAACATCAACAGTAAATGACTGGATTAAAAGTTGACTAAACTAAAGTAAAATTGAATTCACTGTGACACCTACAAGATAATAGAATCAAATGTGATGACACCTAGTAGATAGTGAGATTAATATCTAACCATTACCTCCAGATCTCCACTATGACAAATAAAGGCACTTACAATGCTTAATTTCTCTCTTCAAAATTCAAATACATTTTTTCCCGATATGTTGAAAATGGAAACAACAAAATCCTAATTTAATTTTCCCTCGAATTAAATTAGGAGAAAATTGTAATTCCACATCACAAGACAACAAGAATAGGTCAAAAAAGTTAATTTCACTTATTTGGTTCACATAATTCGAGTTGAGGGCCTAACTTCGGTCATGTAGTGTTTCTACTAAATTTTAAGAGCCTAGGTTGAGTTTTATTTGAGTTGTAATAGTTTAACAAAGTTAAACTAAATTATTGTCAGTTAAGCCAGTTCCAATTATTGGAGGAACTAGTAGGAGGTTGTTGATGATGCTGCACCCACCAACATGTCATGGTATCTCCCCAATAAGAAGTCCCCACCAGACCTCAAACCATTTGGAGTACGAGTCATAGTAGTGGGTAGTACGGTATCTCCTTGACTGCAGTTGCGCACAGAGGTAAGTAAGATGTCCTTGTTTGAAGCAAGGGTGTGACCTTGCAGCAAGTTAGTGAAGGTTCATGAAAGGCTCTAACACATGGAAGGGGAGAAGAGTGTGCCCCTTAGAAGCTTATGCTAATGACCACCTTGAAAGGGAACACATGAGTTGAAAGACATCATGAGATAGAAAGAAGGATAGCTGACAATCCAAAGTGATGAGTTATACCAACAACACGATTTGATAAGATTCATGCAAACACATACGAAATAGTCCATTCATACATGCGTAAATTACAACTACATACATTGTAAGAGTAACCACGACAGTAGAACTACAATAAAAATATATACATGAAACGCGTTGGCTCTGTTATATTAAAAGAGTGAAAGATCCAAACATACATACAACCATGACAACCACTAGCCTTGATAGCGAAATGTTATAGTCACTACCGCCTACTCCTCCAATGTATTCACTCTACACTCTAGAGAAGCCAAGGCTTGTTACTCTCCAAGCTTTCTATACGTTATACCTATCAGAATTTTGGCTCCCAAAAGCCTATAAAATGAGTTACGAGGCTCTATATATAACAAAGGTTGGGGTGACCCCTGACATTCCCCTTTGTGACTCTTCAACTTCCCTCATGATTCTTCAACTTACACATGATTGTTTACGTTCTACATTGACACTTGATCTTTCACTTTACAACATGTTTACAATACAATCTACACATGTACCCATCTAAGAGAAAAATGGGCTTGAGTAATCCATACAAGAAATCATTGAAACTCAGACAACTGTGGGAATACTAATTCGTTGACATCCTCTTGGTGGTCGATGGTGGTGAACTGATGCCAAACTTGGTAGTCTGTTATGTCGCCTATGTACTCTATGGGGACATCCTTCTGAAAGTGAATTATTGACTTTGTTGCATCCAGGTACAATGATTTGGAACCTTTGTTCAAATTGTCCTATATCATGCACATTATCATCTCAATTGCAGTTAGACCAGCATCATACTGGTGCATAGTGTCTGTGGTCATCTACAAATTTGTGATGGTGGTTATGCACATCAATTGCTTGTAGTACATGTCCATCTCTAGTCAGGATTGGTGCTTTTTTTTCACCTTGGGGAGTGTGCTAATGGATGGGATCACATGCATGCACACAATGACATTTATGCTCCTAAACACTCGTGCATGTGAAGTCAGTAAT
Organism: Pinus taeda; assembly: GCA_000404065.3. NCBI lineage: Eukaryota > Viridiplantae > Streptophyta > Pinopsida > Pinales > Pinaceae > Pinus > Pinus taeda. The sequence goes on along the minus strand of APFE030660772.1, from coordinate 39,838 downwards.
TTGATGATGAGTTGTGGAAGTCCCTCATAGCTCTAGATCTGACTTCAAATGCATGCGTTCAACTCCACTACCTTTGGCTTCATCATCTTTGGCAAGTACAATTAGGGTCTCTTGTACCCAATTTTCAATATCGCCATGTGATTGAAAATATTGTGTATTTCTGTCAAGTTTTGTGCTCTCCTAGCACAATTTTGTTGCCAACCATTAACATGGAAAACTGACTTATGCGCAGTGATGAACCTGAAGTACAACCTCCACAAGATTTTCTTGAGAGATGATACTTCATCAAGTATTGATTTCTTTGACTTTACTATGGTAGATGTTGTACCTTGCTCTTCTCCCTTCTTGGCCACTTGCATTTCATAATCCATGCACTTGTTCTCAACTATCAAGAATCTCACACTTGAGCTGGTGGCTTTGGCCTATGCCTTTGTAGCATTGGCCAATGCAGCTTGATGTCTGCGCACATCGGACATGATCACTATTCATTGAAAACGCGTAAGAGATACATGGCCATTTAGAGTCGGACTCTGTGAAATTGCATAACTCTATGTTGTGACTCATAAAAGGATATGGTGTGCACATCTTCTTTTTCATTTTCCTCAAGGATTTCAATGTCTCCTTGATCACTTGGGACTTTCTCTGTTCCTAGATCTGTTGAAGCTAGTGGAGTGACCTCTAGGCCGTTGGGCATCATATTTGTATCTTGATCCTGATCTAGATAAAATACATCCATGTCCAACTGTTCCAATGTCTGTTCAATCTCTTGAGAAAAGTCCCACTCCTATGACTGCTCACCTTGTTTTCTATCTGCCAGTTCTTCTGATGAATCAATACCCTGTATTGGCACAGTTTCATCAATGTGTGCACGTTGTGACTCCTGTTCTTATGGTTCTTGTTGTGCTTCCTTATTTCTTATATGCAAGTCTTTTGGTTCCCTTTGTTTTTTCTTCAACTCCTACAACTTCTTCTCTGCATCCTCCAACTTTTGCTTCTCCCTCTATCTTTGCTCGATCCTTTTGTGGTGTTGTCATGTCTTTTCCTCAATCTCCAAAGCTGCTCTTAATAAAAATGTATGTATATTTTTTCTAGCTTTTCATTGTCGACAACCCTCCTCTTTCCTTTGTCATGAGTGGGACTATTACCCTCTGTTGTTGTTGATGTTTCTACTCTATGAGATGTTGTTGAATTGTGTGCTGCTAACCATTCTACAACCACTCGGATTGGTTCATTAAGCATTGAGGAGTTTGATCTAGATGGATACTAATGGCCACCCACCTATTCCACTTGAACCCCCACCATTGTTTCTTTTAGTTTTTCAGTTTGCTTACTTGTAGCACAATTTACTATTTTTGGTAGTTTTTCGGGTCCTAAACTTCTAAAGCCATTTTGAGGCCCTAAATGACGTTTTTTTGGAAAACGAAGAGCAATATGGGTCTTAAACTGACATTTGTCACTCACTCAAAAGTTGTAGTCCTCTGATAGATATTTCTAACTAGGTATTGTGAACATCAAATAGAGATCGTATGCCAAAGTTACGACCCCGGGAAGTTGAGGTACCAATGTACCCAAATGTGGCCCATAGTTTGGTGCTTCATCTCCTAGTGTTAGGTTTTTGGATCTTTAGGGTTTTCCATTATTTGTCAATAATAAATAGGCCTTGGAGCCTCATTGTAACACAGTTCAGAGGCATGTAGCTGCCAAATCTCTTCTCAAAGATAAGCTACCATCACCCAAGCTAGTCTGATTTCCATTCTGTTTGTAAGAACATTTCAGTATTTGATATTAATGAAATGAAGTTTTATTTCTATTGCATATTTGTATTTATGGTTTTATCTGTAACTTCTTGCATTCTTTTTTAAATACATATCAGTGGTATCAGAGTGGTCTACTTTTCTCTATTTTTCTTTGCATGTCCCTAATGAGGTTCGAATATAAGGATTTAGGGCTTGAAGTGGTCGAACCTTTGCAAAACTAGCCTCACAAATCTCGACAGCCTCCCATAGCAAATGAAAATAAGGATGATGGGGCACAAGATCCTATCAAAATCTTGGTTGAAGAATCCCTCGAGTGAGAAAGAATGTGATCATGGACAACTTTGCCCAGATCCTTCAGTGGCTACCCAAGGGTAATGCATCTACTTCTAGCAGCTACTCTGGAAGTCCCACACCCTTTAAGGTACAAGTTCACTTTCACATTCCCATATTTGAGGGTTAAATAGATGCAAACGTTGTGGATACATGGTGAAATCTTCTAGAAGTATATTTTTCTATTCATGATTTTTCTAGCCATGAAAATATAGCTTTCACTCTTCTCGAAGAAGCCCCCCATGCCAAGGATTGGTGGGAAACCTACTGTGAGTAGAAGGATGAAAGTACGAACTCACTATTTTCAGCTACGCCCACTTGGAACGCATTTCAGGATGCCATCAAGGAGCAATACTACCCTGTCGGGAGCTATGAGGATAAACAAATAAAGTGGACAATGCTGCAAGAGGGAAGGGACCAAGATGTGCCAGAGTTTACCAATGTTTTTCATACCCTTCACATGAAGTTGGGTATCAAGGATTCTAAGAAGCATTTAGTTCTCAAGTACTGTGGTTGACTGCATAAGTACATCCAGGGCGAGATGGAATTCTTGGACATCTCTTCACTCAGCATGGCATACCGATATGCTGTTAAGATCAAGAAAAAGTTTAAACAGAAGAAGTGAAACTTTGGATCTGTGAATCCCAAGCAAGGGATAAGTGCCCCAAAATTGTAGAACAAAGGATAAGGCCAAGGTAGGGTGGCCTAGGACAACCTGCCAAAGCAACAAGCAAAGAAAAACACCATGAAGTCAAGGAAGGACATGAGAAGGTGGTGTGAGCTCCATAAGACCTCCACTCAGAACACAAGTGAGTGTCGGGCCAAGCAGTCATTAGTGGCCGAGCTAAAGGCTTCAGAATCAAATGCATGTTCCGACTCTGAGTTGGAAAATAACAAGGGGAATGGAAAAGGGAAGAAGATTATCGAGGTAGAGCCTAGTTCCATCGTTGCTACCATGAATATCTAGAAGGAGGAACCTAAAAATCCATAGGAGGACGAGCGCCTCTTCCACTCTAAGATGTGGGTAAAGGGTTCCCCGCTACAATTCATTACCGACAGTGGGAGCCAAAACAACCTCATCTCGGAAGACGTCGTGAAGTAGTTGGGCTTATCAACCACAACACATCAACAACCGTACACCATCATGTGGCGTCACCAAGGATGGGATCTTCACGTGAGCCAACAATGCGGCCTTCCATACAACATCAAGCCCTTCACATATGAGGTATTATGTGACGTTGCTCACCTTGATGTTTGTGATGTATTATTAGGCCAACCATACTTATGGAAGTGACATGCTGTGTATGAGTCAACGCCTCATGTCGTTATTGTTACTTTGGGAAATAATTTGTACAGGATATTGGAGGTAGCACCACCTACTACCATCTCTTTGGTTATTGCAAAACAATGCAGTAAGCTCATTTCCAAAACTAGGAAATTTGTTTTCAAGATGATACGCCCTCTGGGAAAGAAGAAGATGGTGTCCACGACCTCAAGATAGGACGTCTTCGAAAGGCAACAAAAAATGGACAAGGTCATGGAGGAGTACGAGGACATCTTCACATCCCACGCAAGGGTTCCTGTACATTGTTCGGTCAAGAACTCCATCGATTTGACCCCATGTGCACCACTCCCCAATAGACTGATCTATTGGTGCTCCATTATAGAGAATGATGAAACCAATAGGTAGATTTTGGAGTTGTTGTAGAAAGGTCACATCTGTCCATGTTAATCGCCCTTATCCCACTTATGAAAAAGGGATGTATTCCATTGTGCAGGCCTACCGGCAATGGAAGCATTACATTTGGGGGGAGGAAATGGTCATCAACACATACCATCAGTCCCTGCAGTTTCTGGGTAGTGAAAGTCACATGGAACGAGTATGGGGTGTGATGCCTAGAATTTTGGGTAATAGTAGGGTAAAAGACTCCATGGAAAATGTGGAGCACGAGCTATAGGAGGTTGAGTCAAAGCATACTCCTCCTAAAATTATTGTCAAGAAATAGTAATAGAGTCAGCTCGCGGTGTGATCGCAGGGAAAGGGAAAGTATAAATAGAGCAAGGCTCTATGAGGGAAAGGCAGTTCAATTTTGGATTTTTGGTTCTATGATGTAATGGTTGAATAGTCTATGAGCTCTGGTAAGTCCAATTCAAGGGAGTAGGGTAGAAGGTAGTGGTTCTGTAGCTATGTGTGCAAAGGCCTGGAATGTTCGCAGCTGTGTGTGCGGACCCCTACAGCTCAGTGCGCAGGGTGGATCTGGATGTATTGTTGAAGATTGATAATAAAGATAAGTTTCTTCTGAATTATGTGTTGATTGCGACTTTACTCTTTTATGATAAATGAACTATTATGCTTTATGCATTTGTTATGGTTGAATACATGTGAACTGGGTTAATGTTGATGTGCAAAGTAACCAAAAGTAATAAATGTTTTCTTAAAGACCATTTTAACTAGATCAAACTAATAATAAGTGATTCAATCTATAATAAGTGTGATAACAGTATTCCGATCAGCACGGATCTAGCATAGTGCGAGGCTGCAGAACAGTGTGTGAGCCCCAAACCACACAAGACTTCCCAAGGGTTCAGAAACCTGGTTCCAACCCCCTCCCTTGCTACCTCAGGTGAGACCTTAGTCCATGCTTCACGGGCTATTGCCGAAAGGGCTGGTAGCTGCGGGATTTGTTTTGCTAAATAATTCTTCTGAACCTGGGTCAAGCCCATATAAGCCAAAAAATGGTTCCATTGCTGGGACTAGGTTCTGACTAAGGGGTGTAATGTGAAAACACTGGAATCCTAAAAAGAAAGAGCTCAAAGATTAGTGGGATCTGAAGCTCCATGAGTTCATGGTTCAAGAAAATAGGAACTCGCAGATATCAGAGGAACAATTTTTGAATTGCTATATCCTCGTGGACATACATGAGATCTACTTCGTAACATTCCTGATAGAATTGTATGATTGGATCGCAAAGTTAGCTCATAGCGTGGGAAGGTGCAAATTAGACAAGACAATAGTGTGGACCCCAAAACTGGTGCGTAGACTAGAAGCCATTGAAAACAAACTCACATGCACGGTCGATCACTGGGTAGATCAAATCATTGGAGGATTTATCACTGAATTCGCAATAGATACCACTATAAACTACAACAAAATGGAGAGACAATTTCTCCAAGGACCACGAAGTGAGTACATCAAGTCATTAAACACTTGGATTAAAATGTTGTTGTGTTAAAAACAGATTATGTGCATAGATGAATGTCCGGGGTAACAAAGAGTGGAAGAGGTTATGGAGGAATGGGAGGAGCAGGGAACAGTCCTTTGACTTCAATCTCATGTGAAAGTGAGGAAGATCTCGGTAGGTTCTAGCCCAAAAGTGTAGTCCAGTTGATTACAGAAGGCCCTCTGCTGATACCACCTCCATCTATGCAATCACCCATGTCGCGTCTGCCCACACCACCTCAACCCTCATCACCTCTTCCACCACCTCCTAGAACAAGGATGGTAGCCAACGTCAAGTTATTGACCTTTCAAGGTATATGGAATGAAGATCCAAGCTGGTTCTAGTTTTTGATAAACTCCGTATGGGATGCGCAAGGTATAACGGATGAAAAAATAAAAAATTCTATGCTGGTCAGTGCACTCCAGGACCTCGCGCTGACATGGTACATAAAAAACTCAACTGACCATCTGAATGAAGGACTAGGAGCTATACAAGATGCACTTAATAAGGAGTTTGGCCGACCAAAGTCTGAGAACCAATCGATCATTGGGTACAAGGAAATAGCAATGCTGCCTAGCAAAACCTCGTGGGATCTGGACCAAAGATTAAAGAGTACTATTCACGAAGCTAATATGATGTTTACTGACGAACAACATTGCGCATGGTTTGTGGCATCATTAACACCCCATTGAATGATGGCTCTGTCACAACAGAAGATCTCAACCCAAACCGAGGGACTAGAGATAGCTATGAGGTTATATGCGACCCTGATTCCGAACCTAGGGTTAGGAGTTCAACAACTCCACATGCAACTTTAGAACTTAAGTTTGGAAGTAAAAATCTTGAAGCAAGGAAGAATGCCTTGATCAAGGGTACAACCAGAGGCACAGTGTATTAAATGTAAAAGCCATGCACACGAAAAAGACCACTACCCAGTATTCGCGAACTATCTAGTAGGAGGAGGCCTGATGCCATTAAAAGTGGAAGTCCAGACACGACAAAATGCCATGCCTGTGCTTTGGTGGGTGATATGCCAGGTGGGAGGGAAACATGCAACATAAAACTGGCATCTATTACAAAAGTATACCCAGACCTCACAACAGTTATATTGCAATTTTTGTCGATTAATAAGAAACGATTAGAAAACGTGTCGAACTTATTACTTAATGATGGAACGAACCCCAGCCTACAGGGTACAGGCTGAAACATGGGGAGGAGTTGAAGGACAAGGTTAGGGAAGAGGATGGGGACTAGGCTAAGGTCACGGATAGATAACTTGTTATAATTGTGGTGAAGAAGGACACCATGCTTGCGGGTGCACTAACCCAACTAGGATCTTAATGTCCTTATTTCAAACAATTCGATCACGAATTGGTAGATTGTCCAACCTTGCTTGCCCAATTAAACAAGAAAGTGGTGCTTCAACCTCCACTAACCTAGAATGTCCAGATGATGCATGTAGAACCCCGTGAAGAGGACACTAGTATAAATATGGTGCAAAGGAATGGCACAATGGAAGGATGGAACAGAGGAGGGGAGCAAGGGGACCCACCTATGGGTAGCCGTACTGTTGAACTAAAGCAAGGAAGGGTGGGGCCAAATGAAGATCAGTTGAGCTTTGTGAAAGCTGCTACCTCAAGTGAGAAGGACCACATAGAAGCCAAAATGGACCCCTACATGATCACCTCCTTTCTTGACGCATGCATGAAATTGCTGCCGAATCAGAAGATTGTCTAAGGGCTATAGGAGTTTATTACCAGGAGCACCGAATTCAGCGAACCCTAGGTGGTCTGAAGGATAGGACGACATGCTCTATGCACTGGACAAGAAATGAGAATGAAGGTGAAAATAGGAGATTATGAGATGGATCAAGTCATCCTGGATTTAGGCTCGGATGAAAATATACTACCTAAGAAAACTTGGTAGAGTATAGGCGATCCCGTGCTGCAATGATCCCCGATTCAACTACGAATGGATAACAAGCAAAAAATCTTACCAATGGGCTGACTGCAACGGGTGATAGTGGTTATCGATGGTGTAACAACCCAGACCAACTTCGAAGTCATAGAGCTTATTGATGATAGCAATCCTGCTTTTCTCGGGATTGATTGGACCATCGACATGAAAGGAATCATCAACTTGAAAATGCACACAATGACTTTAAAAAAGATGTCACTTTGCGTAGTAGTTCCACTAGACCCAGCGGAAGGGGATCGCTACACAAAACCTATTCATGATGAGGAAAATAATGATGAACTAGATTCCATTTATCAAATAATGGTGCAGAACCCCGGTCAATGCATTACACTGACAATAGAAGAACCTCATGGAAACATGAGAGTATCTGCACTATCAATTATGAGGAGGAGACAGAGCCCTGGCAGAATTGATTTTAGGGAGTTACAACACTCAACTGTAATTGGGTGACTCAATTCACACGATGTGAAGAAAGACACCACTCGAAAGAGTAGGATGCGACCACTAAAGACCAGCTCACATGTGTAGTATTGGAACCACCTAGTGCATTGGCAGATAAGGCACATGCACCGATAGAAGGATCAAGGAAGCTCAAATACGTGAGAAAGTTTCAACTCCGAATTGGAAGATATGCATGGCGGTTAAGTTGGAACAAAATGATAGCATGAAGAATATGGGTATATGGTGGACAACCAACACCTCAAACAGACCAGAGTGGGCCACAAGATCATTAGGCTAGAGGGAATCTGCCCCATATAGCCCAACCAGCCACTATAGGCATAGCTTCTCCCACCAAAGATGGCATCTGCGACACGGTTCAACAATTATGGGCTGCCATTTGGTGTGAAAAATGATGACTTGGCCTGAATCTGTGACGACAAGAAAATTCAATTAGAAGTAGATGCTCTTAATGACGAAAAGGAATGGCCCAAGGAAAACAACATGGTTGGCTTTCCTACCTTCATACAGCTGCACTAGAAGCCATAGGGGCTCGCACACCATAATTTTGTGATAGAAGCAGGAGGACATCTAGGGTTCTCACGACCCGGGTCAGTGAGGAACTGGGGAACCTATGGGAAGGGTTCACCCTTCTGACTATCCATCGAGGGTTCAGTCCTAGCACCCCAAGCAGTTGGAAGAGGGTGCGTGATCCTAAAACAGGTTAGCGTACAATGGTACGATATGACCACCGGGCCCCTACAGAAATCGCATCTGGAACCTTGGGGATTCACGACTGCAAAGGAAAGATGGAAAGTGACCGTTGAAGATACTAGTCATGATATGATGGCTCATTTAAAGCACCATGAAGCGAGCGATAGGCCAGTAAGGCAAAAGCATAACCACCCAAGTCAAATTTATGAGCTACCACAAAAACAAGTTGTTGGTTTCTAAGTTCAATCGATATATAAACAAAGTAAAGGTCACACCACCACATTGTACTATCTGGCAAGAGAATCGGTCCGTATTTCCTACATCATGGTTACTTGGGAAGTTGAAAATAGTTCGTGGCTTTAGGAAGTGATGCAGCATTACAAAGATGTCATCTTGAAAGCTCAAAGGCCTACTATCGATAGTCCACAGCCAGAGTCACGACAGGAAGTAGAACACTATAAATCTCTACGGACGCCGAAGACCAAGAAGAAACCTCTACTCCCAAAATTATTTCGGCGGTCACCATGACAATTGCAGGTTGGAAAATCCACAATGAAGGAAAAAGTGAAAACTGTTATCATTGATAGCGAGGAAGAAACAGAAGTGTCTCCCACAAGGGTTGAAGAGGACATCCATGAGGAAGACTTTGTACATTCATCGCGATGACCCAAGTATATGCCTCCAAGAAAGGGGATGAACAAGGTACCCACAAACATAGATGAATTCAGCGTTATAATCATTACCCACTCTCTCCCAGAAGACGTCCCAGTAGAAAACTCGATGGTTGGCCTTGTTGCGATGATGAAATTAGATGGTTGTGACCTTCTATGTACTTCTCATGTAATTCTAGTTCAACTTTTATTTGATTCGGCTTACCATTGTAAGGTAGCCACATGTGCGACCAGTCAGTTGTGAAGTATCCATGCAGTTTTTCTAACCAATCCCTGCTAAGAATTAAGCCATAAAATTCAGGGATATCAACGACTAAAATGTCAATAACTTGACATACCTTCGGGTTGGATGACAACCTTATGGTTACCTGATTTAGTTCGCCAATGACTTCAACTTGAGATTGATCCAGGTGAACTATGCGAACAACGGATTTCTGTGGTTGGTTTAATTTGGTGCATATGGACTTTGGTAAAATATTCAATGAAGCACCTGAATCCACTAAACAATTATGTACATTTTTGTTAAAAATTTCATAAGTAAGGAGAAAAAGGGGAGTATGAGATCACGATCTTCCTCCAATTAAAGTGATGTCGTTTGGATCAATTTTGTTAGTCGTATTAGTTGGACGTCTTCCCATGTTCTGAGAAGCTTGAGAAATTACAGCGACAGGCAAAGGTGCAACTGGCACAGCATGTAATTCTTTCATCATTATCTTTTGTTGATGCTTTAGCTTGCTCAATTCATATAGAGTGATGTTGCCCCTAGTCTTTTTCATGTCTTCTATAATATTGTACACCATTTCATCTGAAACGATCAGCGTTTTAGATGGAGTCGGTGAATCTGTTTGGACTGGGCTAGTTTGAGTCGCTTTAGATGTCGTTTTCTTTGTTGCGACTTTATCCTTTGTTGAAGAGCTTGTGCTCTTTGGTTTTGGGGTAGTTTGCAGAGGATCAAGCTGATTTCTACTTCGCGTGTTAATTAGGAATACTTCTTGATCTTCCTCTTGTGGGAGGATGAAATCCCACATTCCTTATAATTCTACAACTTCTTCATCATCGGTTTGCCATTCAGTGGCAATTTCCCCTTCCTCTTCCTCAGATTCAGCACTTGTTATAGCATTGGGTGGCCTTGAATCTGTTGACGGGCCTCTTTTAAAAGCTTTGTAGGGCCTTTTTGAAGAAGTTTCTACTACTTGCTTTTTTATGTCGACCATTTCATTGGACATGGTCTTCAGAACTTTTTGCAGTCCCTCCAAACCAAATGGATATTTTTCTTGTTTCTTCTTGGACTCTTCTTTGAAGGTGACCTTCTTAGACTTCTGTTCTTCTATCATGGATCTCTTCTCTAAGGCTATTATATGTTTCTCTACTGCTATGGCTTCTTTCATGTTTTCGGCTAGGGTTGTTTTATTAGCCCTGTCCACGAAGATTAATATGTTTGATGGTAATGCAGTGATATACCATTCACATCACACTTCCTCGTTGGGCTGGGAAGTAGTAGGAATTTTGTTTAGAATTTTATTGGAACGTAGATTGAAGTCTTTGATAGGCTCTCTAGATTTAGCCCTCAGGTTGGATAGGTTGTTGATTAACGTTGCCGTAGACCTGTCGTAACCAAACTTGGTTAGGAATTGGTCTTGGAATATGCCCCAACTGGTAATAGATCCAAAGGGTAATGAGAAATACCACAATCCGGCTATTCCTTGGAGAGTATAAGGAAACAGTCGAGCAAAAACATCTTCATTAGTAACCCCGTTGAGGTTAATGGATAGCATAAAGTTGTTTATGTGCTCTTCTGCTAGCATGCCTGCCTCGAGATTAAACTTAGGTAGCCATTTCTCAGGATGGGCCGGTATTTGACTCAAGGGTGCAGGCATTAAGACTACCCCAGGGTTGTTCCATGGAAACTGGGCTATTGTTGAACTGCTAATAGGGGGATTTGCAGAAGATGATCCCTGTGGTTGGGAAGATGAGGTTATTATGATCATAGATGATTGAGGAGGAGTTTTAGGGATTCCACTGGGTAGATTGATAATGGTCTGGAGTGGAGGGGTGGATGGTTGACTTCGCAGTGGAGAGGTTGAGATGGATGATGTTGATGAAAGAGTCTCGCTGTCGGACCCTTTAGGTGACTTCCTTGGTCTTTTACTTTTGGGAAGAGGTAATTCGGTTGGCCGAACACCAAACTTTTCACTCTTTAATTTGGTGAGGGGATGAGTAGGGTTATACTGTGAAGTCACACTGCCCTGAGATTTATCAGATCTTTGAGGGGAAATGGAAAATCGCTGAAGTT
>APFE030660772.1:4351-17943 GCA_000404065.3 Pinus taeda | reverse complement strand
ACATGCCTCTGAACTGTGTTACAATGAGGCTCGAAGGCCTATTTATTGTTTGAGACACAATGAAAAAACCTTCACATTTCAAAACCTAACCCTAGGAGATGAAACGCCAAACTGTGGGCCCCGTTTGGGGGTAAGTTGGTACATCAAATTCCTGGGGTCGTAACTTTAGCGTATGATCTCCGTTTGACGCATAAAATAGCTCATTAGAAAGATCTATTCGAGCACTATCATTGTTGGAACGGGCAACATTGACTCGTGTTGCCCCCGAATTCCCCAAAAAACGTCGTTTAGGGCCTCAAAACGGCTCCAGAAGTTCAGGACCCGAAAAACTGCTAAAAATAGTAAGTTGTGCTGCAATTAAGGAAACTGAAAATGCTGAGAAAGACAATGGTGGGGTTCCAGGTGGACTTGGCAGGTGGCCACCAATATCCACCTGGATCAGGAACACAAGAAACTATGCAGGATTACTGCACTACATTCAACAATGTCTACAATGCCATTCCTCAAAACCACAGACCTCCACATGATTTAGCTTTAATCAAATTCCCTGATGGATTTGATTCTAACATGGCCATCCAGCTAATATAATGAGCTCCTCGTACTTTAGAAGATATGCAAAGTATAGATGTTAGTGTTGAAGCCAACCTAATGTCTAAAAGAGCCAAGGTTAGGAGTTAAAGGAGAATACCACTGAAAGAATAATCCTCACCTTTTGAATAGAAACTAGATGCCATAATTAAACGTATGGATAGGCTAGGAGATAAAGTGGAAACAATTGAAAGAAAATCCCCTTGGGATGGTCAGCCTAACAACACAGGAAGAAATTATAATTTCTGAAAAAATTAGAACCAAAATACAGAGAAAACTGGTCCAGACCAAAACATTAGACCCCCTTTCAGGGAGAATTATGTAGAAGAATCTAGTTGTGAAGGTCCATAAGAGGATACTCAAATAAATCTAATGGGACTCAGTAATGAAGGAGAAGTTTTCTTGACTCAAAAGGATCAAGAGGCCTACATTCTTAAACAATTTCAAACTCAGTCAGGTGAATTGTTTGACTTTAGGGAGGGATATGACACAACCATCTATGAAGTGCATAAACAGTATAACTTAAGGAGCAGGAGAATTGATGTTCTTGATGCAAACAAGAAAAATGATCCAAAACAACCCTTAAAAGGTAAGACAGTCACTACACATGTACATATTTTGTCTAGATCAAATAATAACCCTCCTAATGCAATAATTGAAGATGTCTTTGATAATCAACCAAATAATAGACAACCCTCCATTTCTCTTCCTTCCAAGGGAAATGTGGAAGAACCTCTAGAAGTTGATTTAGGAGAGACTATAAATCATAACCTCACTCCTCAAAAGGAAAAAAACATAGAAAATATGGAAAATAGATAGAATCCCACTGTCTGAAACACAAAAGCCCAAACAGAAAAACCCTTCAATCTGGAAAATGAAGTAGGCAAGCTAAAGATTGTTGTTCCATTGTATGAATTAGCCAAACATGATGCATGCTGAAATCAAATCAATAGATCACTTAAAATCACTGGAACTAAAGAGTTAGTAAATGTTTTTGATGACCAGCCAGAATTGATCTTTGACCCTGAAGTAAATGGATAACCATTAGAAGGAGGAATTCCTCCTTTTTATGTGAGTTCGAATATACATGACAAGATTCTTCACAATGCTATGTTTAATTCTGGGGCATCCCATAACCTAATGCCCAAGTCTGTAATGGAAAAATTATACCTAGACATCACTAGACCATACACATATCTCTTTTCTTTTGATTCTAGTTAGGTGAGATGTCTAGGATTGATAAGAGACTTGTGTCTTATTGGTTCAATACCCTGCAAAAACTATTTTAATGGATATAGTAGTAGCAGTTATACCACCAAAATATGGAATGTTATTGTCCAGATCTTGGGGTGTTAAGCTTCAGGGATCTCTTCAATTAGACATGTCTTCTGCTACTATCTCGGTTTTTGGCCAACCAAAGAAACTATACAGAGAAATCTCAGGAAAAACCACAAAATTTCCCCATCTACCTAATACATTTTGATATGGACTCATCTATTCTTTATAATGCCGAAATCAATCCTCCCAACTCCTTAGAAGCTTTAGCAGCAGAACGAAAAGAAATTAGAAAATAAAAATCAAGTGTTTAGATTAAGGAAATATCAGATACCAATGACAAATCAGATAACAAAGAAAAACTAGATGAGAATGAAAAACTAAATCCCCCTGTTAAACAAATTCCCACAACCCCTGACACTGATTATGTGCATGAAATACTGTGGCATTTAGAGTTTGATGGCTCACTCAATAAATTAGAGGCAGGGACAAGAGTTTGGGTGTACAACCTAGAAAATGAGCATGTTGAAGGCCATGCCTATAGATTAAATTTTAAGTGCACCAATAATATGGCAAGGTATGAAGCTCTCTTGCGAGGTTTAAAACTTGTTAAAAGATTAGGGGAAATTAGAGTATCTATTATAGGAGATTCATAATTAATCATTAAACAGATCAAAGGGAAGTAACTAACTAGGGATCTTAGATTAGGATGCTACAGAGGAACAATCATAGAAATTCTCAATACTTTTATGGAAACTAAGCTTTTTGTAGTACCTAGAAAACATAACCTACATGTCCACAGTGTGGCCGTGTTTGCCAGCACCTACAAATTACCTTTCAAAATTAATCATAAGTTTACTGTTGAAATTAGGCACAGGCTAGCCATCCTTGATAATATGAAGAATTGGTAAGTTTTCGATAGTGATGAGAAAATTAATAACTTTTTAACTTTAGATGAAGAATTTGCTAATAGTTACATAGATGTTGATACAATCATTAACTCTAATCAAATAGATGAGGTAGAAACAAACATTTCCGAAGAAAGTTCAATTCAAATGCTTTATCCCATAAAATTCACACAAAAGGAAGTGCAAGACCTTAAGCAAATGGACCTTAATGAGATAATTGAAGAAGAAACAAAGGTTATTAACCTAAAAGACAATCATTTACCTAAAGGGTTAACTCCTCTAGAAGATCTCTTTGATCCCAATAACATTCCAAAGAAACCAAAGATGGAACCATTAAAAGAAGACATTGAAGAGTATAACTTAGGGAAAGAGGAAAATCCAAAAATGATAAAACTATCAAAGTCTTTACCTCCTGATCAAAAGTTAAAATATGTTGAACTCATGAGAGAATTCCAGGATGTCTTTGCTTGGAGTTATGATAATTTGAAATCATGTGATACCTCCATAATTCAGCATACAATACCTTTGAAAGAAAACCAGAAACCATTTAGACAAAAACAGAGAAGAATCAACCCTATGTCATTACCATTGATTGAAAAATAAATTACACGTTTGTATGAAGCAGGGATAATTGCTCCTATTAGATTTTCAGAGTGGGTATATAATTCAAGCGCCTATTAGGAAGAAAACTGGGGAAATAAGATTATGTGTTGATCTGAGAAATGTGAATAAGGTTTCTTTGAAAGATAATTACCCTTTACCTAAGATGGATCATATTTTGCAAAGGGTAGTAGGCTCTTCCAGGATTTCACTTTTAGATGGGTTTTCAAGGTATAACCACATCTTGGTTCATCCTGATGACTAAGAAAAAACTACTTTTACAACACCATGGGGCACATTTATGTATATCAAAATGGCATTTGGACTTAAGAATGCAAAAGCAACTTTCCAAAGGGCCATGGACATTTTGTTAAAGAGATTCATGATTTTCTTGTTATATATTTGGATGATTTAACTATTTTTTCTAAATCAGTTCAACAACATTTGGATCATCTAAGACTAGTATTTCTAAAATGCTGAAAATATGGTATTTCTTTAAATCCAAAGAAGTCCTTGTTTGGATTAGAGGAAGGTAAACTTTTGGGTCATATAATTTCCAAGGATGGCATTCGAATTGATTCTGCCAGAATTGAAGCTATACTACAGATACCTCATCCAAGAATATCAAAGAACTTCAAGCTTTCTTAGGAAAGATAATCTTTTTGAGAAGATTCATATCTAACCTAGCTGAACTCATTAGATTAATTAATGATATGTTAAAAAATGATTCAAGTATCAAATGGATAGTAGAAGCCAAACAAGCATTTGAAGAAATCAAAATGGCTTTCACCAGAACATCGGTCCTCACTAGTCCTCTATTTGATAGAGACTTCATATTTTTTATTTTGCCTCAGAACACACTATAGCAGTTGTTTTATTACAAAAGGATGACCAGGGATGTGAAAAACCTATAGCCTTTTTCTGTAAAGCACTCATAGATGCATCATTGAAATATAAAATCATGGAGAAACAAGCTTTTGCACTTGTAAAAGCCATTAAAGACTTCAGAGTCTACATCTTATACTTTCATGTGACAGCCTATGTTGCAAATGAAGTTGTCAAGGACATCCTAACTCACGATGGAATTGAGGGCAAAAGGGGTAAATGGATTGCTACCATATTAGAATATGATAATGGAATAAAACCTACAAAATTGATAAAAGGACAGGGATTGGCCAAACTCATGGGAGAAACCAATCATCAAGCCCCCAACATAAATGAACTGGATGACGAATAGGAGATGGCAACTCCACAAATTATCCAGGCCTTTTTAGACTCACCTTGGTTTGCAGATGTAATTTATGTTTTACAAAACCTACAGGCTCCTCCAGGGTTATCTAAAACAAATAATAGGTTTTCAAAATTGAAAGCTTCAAAGTTTTGTATCTTAGATAATGCGTTTTTTTTAAAAAATCATGAAGGAATTTCATGCAGGAGACTATGGTGGACACCTCTATTGAAATCAACTGCAGATAAAATCCTAAATGCTGGATTCTATTGGCCAACCTTGTTTGCTGAGGTGAAGAAATTTGTTACTTCTTGCCATAAATGTCAAATTTTTGAACGCAAGAGAAAGTTGTTACCTTTACCCTTAAAACCCATTTCCACTGAGAACCCTTTCCAACAATGGGGTCTTGACTTCATTGGTGAAATTCATCCTCCCTCCTCTGGCCGACATAAATGGATACTCACTACCACCAACTACTTTTCTAAATGGATAGAGGCCATCCCTTCCAGACAGGCCAATGATACAGTGATAATAGGTTTCATAGAAACCAATATATTGTCCAGATTCAACTGCCCAACTAAAATAATAACTGATAATGCTGCAGCGTTTAAATCAAAGAAGCTGATCAGTTTCTGTAACAAGTACCATATTACACTAGGCCATTCCACAACCTATTACGCACAAGGGAATGGACTAGCTGAATCTTCCAACAAAAGTCTAATTAATATCATTAAAAAACTGTTGGAGGAAAATAAAAAGACTTGGCATAAGAAACAAAAAAATGCATTATGGGTAGACAGGCTTACAACTAAAAAATCCATTGGGACCAGTACTTATGAGTTAGTGTATGGCATGGAGGCTATTTTTCCTTCATCATTAGGTGCTCCTATTATGAAACTAATCCAAGAAGCTCAAGTGGAACCTAATGACATTCAAAGAAGTATAAATCAGACCATCAATTTACAGTAGACCAGATAGGAGGTATACCAAAGATCCCAAGTGTTGTAGGAAAAGCTTAAGTATTTTTGACAGAAGAACGAAAACAGAATATTTCTACCTTGTTGATAAAGTGCTAAGATGGGATTCCAGAAGAGAGGATAAGGGGAAACATGGGAAGTTTGACTTCCTATGGAAAGGAACATACAATATCTATGCTCTACCAGGAAACAATACATATTTTCTAAAAAACTTGGATGGCACAAAAGCAGAAGAAGGACCAGCCAATGGTCAGATGTTAAAACATTACTTCGATCCTACTTATTATGTCACCATGATTTTTAAAATGTATATAGTAAATCCTTTGTAAGGTCGTAGTTTGGATGGGACAGTAAAATTTGGAGTTGAAGCCCGAAGAGAAGGCCCTAAGCTTCAAAAGTATAACTGTCATATAAACAATAAAGCAACAAGAAAAGGAAGATTGCAGAGTACAGTCAAAGTTGTTAAGATGCCACTGATCTAATGTTCTTGACATTCCAACAAGAAAAGCCATCCCGAAGTAGAGCCGTTGTTAAGCCCCTATACCAATAGGTGTTATATTTCATGATTGACTTGATGACTTATGTGATATGTTCATACCTTTACTTGTTTTAAAGGTTTTCCATATTTGAGAAAAAATAAAAAAAAAATAAAAAAATGTAAAGAGGGTATGCCCTAAAAGAAAATCAAAGGGTAAAAAGAATAAAAAGATGGTCAAAAAATGAAAGAAAGTGAACCCCAAAAAAAAGAAAGAACAAGAAAGTGTGCAAGTCTAAATGCCACTAATTTTTACTTTTGTGTAATAAATAATTGTGTGTAGTTTCTTACCTATGCCACAATTCATGAATAGTCAAATAGTTTAAGCTTGGCTAGTTCATATTTCAATTTCATGTTGAAGAAATAGAGAATAAAGATCTGACCAAACAGTGTAATCTTGGCAGATAGGTAGATAGGTAAAGTGAAAAATGAGCTCAACAGTTTAATTGAGCCATTGGATGTAATAAGTGTAAACTTAGATAGACATTGCCATGTAAAAGAAAATAAAAGTTTGATAAGTGTTTGCCAGTCTAAGTGCAACCTAGTAAAGAAGTAAAAATGCTAGGTTAAAGTAGGTAGGGTAGGTAGATGATGGTTGCAGAATAACATGTGGTGAATGATGATGTTCAAATGTGGAAATCTTTTATTTTCATCATGAGGCAAAGGCATGTAGTTCACGAAAGACATATCAAGCAAGCAAAATCATAATAATTAACTCCCTTACCCTTTTCCCCTAAATCTTCTTTAATTTCCCCTAAGTACCAAGGTATTTATTAAATTAAAGGGGCTCAAAGCATTTCTCAAACTTCTAGAGGGACCGGACACTCAACCCAATAATTTATGAAGCCTAAGTACTTAAAAGCATTCATTAATCATCATACTCCTTCATAAAAATCATTCATTCCCTTGATAAGTTTTTCCTAAGTAAAATTTTATTTTACTTAGGAAAATAAAAACATTTCCACAAAACTCTCTTTTTCACTTTAGCCAAAGTTTAAATACCCACCTCAAATGTTTTATACTTAGTGCTTTTCATTTCAATTCATATTAACTACTAACATGTATTAATATTTAAATCCCTTATAAAGTTTACCCGTATTATTGTAACTATGTAATAATTCTGAAATATTATATATCCCAGTCCCAGTTAAAATATAACCATAATATGTTGTAAAAAGGGATTAATGAGTTAATCAGTAACGCATTATGAACCCTAACCCCCCGCTACATTAAAACAGGATTAATTAACCCTCATGGTTAATTAACAACCTCACCAGCCTATCTCACTGCTCCCCATATGATTATATAATTTTTAATTATATTGGGCTTGCCTCCATTAAACCTATGTCACTCTTCATCCCTAATAACCATCTGATTACACCTCCCACATCCGACAGCTATAAAGCATATCGCGTGACCCTTTGTGACTACACGTTAGAGTGCGATCACAAAGCAGTTTCATATACAATACCCCTGCCATGCGTCAACGTTTCTATGGAATGGATGGCTCAAGGCTAAATACTTCCCCTTTCCATAAGCGGTATGATATAAACTGCTTACTGCCTTCAAATAAAATGCCAATACATCATGTTGTTCCCTACTGTCATTACCCGCCCAAATTCCAAAACCCACCAACTCTTGACTTTGTAAATAAAACAAAACAAGTCATTTCCATTATTTTATTCTGTAAACCTATATGCCCATGCAAACAAATGTCGAGGTCAAATAGCTCGAGCTTTCAGTTGCCAACCTGCTCCAAACCTTGCAGTCGATGCCACCTAGAACCCTCTAGCCACACTCAGTACCTGCCCTTCATTGCTCATCCCCCAAAAGTGGGTATTTATCAAATTCGTGACAAAAACCCTACAAATACATGTTTTCCACTGTAAATTGACTAAAAGGGTGCAAATTCACCACAATTCTATTATTATTTTCATCATTTAAGTCCCACATACCCTCTGTTTTGCCCTTTTCACAAAGAAAATCACAATTTCCTTTCTGAATCCACAAGAACCAGAAATGGAAACCCCAGTAGCTCTGAATGTTGCACCCATTAATGCTCCTAATTCAGACTTAAATTATCTGCCTCTAGTAGATAAGGACTTCCAAATAAAAAACTTAACCACTGATAAAAATCACCTCAAAGTATTTTTTCAATGTAGGGACAATTACTTAAATGGATATGATGTCATGGGATTGTAGGAATCCAACCTCCCAATATACCTCCTCCACACTGTGCATGTTTTTCCAGACATAATCCATCAATTCCATGCCAATTATGATGCCAACCACAGAGCAGTCATCTCTCCCAGCCAAACAATCCTCTTCCCAATAACCACTCAACCAATCAATGAAATGCTCCAATTTCACCCAAGTCAAGCCCTCGCTCCTATTTCCATCGAAAATTTACTTGAGAAAGCAACCAAAATGTTCCAATCTGAACTTAATCACCTCTGCTAGACTTTCATACTAAAGAAATATCAAACCACAGATCCCCCTCCTTATGGGTCAGTTTTCTTCATAGATATGGGTAAAATCGTAGTTGATATGATATCTATAGTTATGGGATTCAACACCAGTGAATTTGTAGATGAGTTGACCCTAGTATTGATGTCTATTTTTACCCCTGGATAGCCCCCTACTTTCAAGTATGATTATGCCTCATTTATTAGGGATAAAATTCATGACGAGTTCATGAGACTGGCGAATGAAAGGGTTTTCAAATATACCACCTTCATATATCACCTCATACTCTATTATCAGTCAGATAAGTTCCCATTCCCTGTCATGAAACTTGATACCTAGGGTAACCTAATGTCTTTTATCTTTTGGACTTCCATCTTCCATAGATCCTTTTATTCCCCTTACTCATATAATGAGTTCATTAATCAGTTTGCTCATCCAGCAACTACCTTGTTGACAAGGATTTCCCCTCCTAGGATCAGCGGTGTCATTAAGAGGATCCTTCAGCTCTCCAAACAGTATAGAGCGGATGACTAGTATTTATACCACAATTATGTAGAAATCAAGATATATGGGTGTGATCTTTCCCCTTTCAAGTTACCAAAATATGTTCCAATGAGACTGTTTGCATTGGAATACTATAAACAGATAATAAACTTAGACCTGATTCATTTTACTAAAGCTAATAAGAGAGCACGACTAAATATCAAGGATCAATTAGGCCCTTTCCTTTGGAACAATAAGGAAGCATGGAAAGCAGCAGAGCAGATTTTAGAAGACTAGCTGAAATTAAACAAAGTTTTAGTTGGATTCCATATGATCCCCACAGCTTCATCTATGATAGAAGGATGAAAAATAGATTGTCACCATACTTGCATCACAAAATCCCATAGATTGAACAATTTTCCAACATGGATGAATGGAGGGAAGGGACACTAATAGAAACAGATAGTGAGCAGGTCAATATAGAAAATGTAATGAAGGATCTTAAAAAAACACTTGACCTAGATTCTTTTGGATAGGTACAATTTGAGTCTTCTCAAAGGACAACATCAAGGATAAGTGCCTCAATAGCTGATACCTCTCGAAGCCACCAACAGGAGACCAGTACACCACTTGCCTGAACATCCCTAGGAAAAGAACCAGAGGCCAAAACCCAAGCAACAGAGCAATCCACCATGTCAAAGAAGCCTGAAACTTCTCAAGAGCAGGTTAAAACACAGGCTCACCCAACTCAAGTTAATGTAGAAGAGCCGCCAATTTTGCAGACTCCTCTGAATGAGGAAAAGAACAAAAAGAGACAAGGAAGTAGCTACCCCTGCTAGTGGTAAATTAGACCAGCCTGGTGCTAACATTTACAGGCTATGTCCTCATTCAGAAGAGGAATTTTTTGAGGAAACTACATAGAGCCAGAGAAAAGAAGGTGTAGACAGTGATCAGACTTTCTCAGCAGGTGGACACCTTCTAGTTCATAGAGACAGGAGCTAATGAGACAACAAAGTGCTGAAGTGTCATCCTTCAAGCCTATAGGAAAAGAGAACCTAGATATTAAAAAGAAATTCAAAGAAATAAAATTTAGGAATGAGCCATTAAAGATCTAGGTCTATAATCAATATTTAAAAATGACCCCCAACAATTAGAATAGGTTGATGTTAGCATATGACATCAAGGAGGGCAAAATGCAAATGAAACTCTTCAAGCCCAAAGTACAACAACCTCAAACAATTGCAGATTAACTTCAAATAGATTTTGAGGTCATGGCAAAATATATTCACCCCTTGGATCAGATTGAGTTGCACAAGAAAATAGAGGAAATGATATATTCAACATTGATTGGTAAGGCCATGATGTTCCAAAGATTAGAAAATTATTTGAATAATACAACTGCCTAATTACGGCTGGAGAGAGCCTCCTCATAGGCTAAAGACAATAGAATTAAATCTTTGGAAGAATTGATTACTTGATTGAGTCATAATCCAAAGGATGTGAAGGCTGTAGAAGCCTTAATTGAAAAGAAAGATGAAGACATAACTGCCTTAAGAAAGCAGCTGAAGTTGCCTTCTTCAAGGCATCCACAGACTGTTCAGATCATATAAAAAAGGTCTGAAGAAGAGCTTATGGACTTAGTCGTCAAGCTAAATGAGCAGTTGAAAGAGACTGAACAAGAGTTAGAAAAATCATTGAAGGACAAGCAGGGAGAGTCGACCTCTCAGCGTCCAAATGTGATACCAGTGGTCTCCACTGCAATCCCTTCAACACTGGTAATAGCTCTGGCACCCAATGTCCCTTTAGTCACAACTGAAGTAGTCACAGGTACAATTATAGGAATAGTATAAGCAGCAGTTTCAGGTTTAAGCACAGATGAATTAATCAAATCAATGGAGGAGATGAAGCTCCAAGTCTCAGAATTACAAAAGGTAAAAGAACAATTTGTTACCTTAGCACAAAAATATGATATTTTTAAGATTAATTTTGCTGAAAAAGTGAGGGAGAATAAAGGGTGAGCATAGTAGGTGAAATCATTAGAAAAATACCTCACCTTTGACAACCCATTAGCAGATATTAGGAAGATTCTTCGGACCAACATCACTCAGTCAATAAATGATGTTTGGCCACCAAAACAAATAATTTTTGAACAAATTGATTTCATAAAGGTAGATCTTGAAGAAGTCCAGAAAACTAAGGAAGAATTTGGAAGGATGCCTGCGGAAGCCACTAGGCTAATAAACTTTGTGAAAAACAAAAATAAGTACCAGCTAGAAGAGCTGGGCATTGAAGATAGAACAGGGACTATTCTGGAAATCAAGAAGGTATTGACCAAAAGGTCTCTAATGCAGAATTTGGAAAGAAAATGCCAAAACATGCAAGAAGAAATTAATGTTTTTATGGAGAAATTTGGCATTTTGCAGAGCAAAGGACTACCCAGTCCTTTAGTTATTAATGATAAATTGATGAGATATGTAGACTATGTTGATAAATTGGCCCAATATACAGATAACCAAGCTAGCTCATTAGCTAGTTCATCTGCACCAAAGGCACTGCCTACAGGCAGAGTTCTCTACGACAGTCTAGAGAACCTCTTCTACGGTGAACATGAGCTAAAGCATTTATTTCCAGTTCAGCCTAATTTTTTCAAATACATAGAGGCTGATGAAATCCTCAGGAAACTTCAAAGGACTAGAATTCCATAGGAAAAATGGTGGACAGATATAACATAAATTTTCTAATATATCCTTGGTAAAAAAATAAATTTTCACTATTTACCATAGTAAATAATGGTAAAAGAGGATAAACAAGGATCAAACAGGTAAAGAGTATCAAAACAGGTCAAAAGTGTATCAGTAAGAAGATAAAAAACAAAACAACTAGCACTAATTTACGAGGAAGACAACAAGATGCTTCATCATAGGGCCTGCCTCCAGCTCATCCACAAAGACAGGGATAACAAGCCATCAGTTTACTTTATCTTCTATCTTTGAGACCATCTGTCTCTACTTTCATGTAACATATAGGCAGTCATCCTATTTAGTCATCCTAGAATATATATCTCTTTGTTATGGGATATTTTATTGTAAAACTTTTGTATAAATACTCCCTCATTCGGAGTATTGAGGGTGGATTCTTAGACATTTCTATAAAACTGATTACTTTGGAATAAAGTGTTGTTGATCAACTCTTGTATGGCTGGCTGGATGAAGAATTAATAAAAAGGACATTTCACAGGATTCATGTGTCAAACACCAGACAAATAAGTATTGTTTATCTCATGTGTCATTGTTTTCTTGTTTAATATTTCAATTATGTTTCATATCTCAATATTAAAACGAAAAAGTATCATAGGCAAGGAATTCTTTTATTGCTCCTGCTTCTTAGTTTATCATTTTGGTCATTTAATAAGAAATTCTTAATTTCTTTTTATTAGTGATCACTCAAGTTCCCTCCTCTTAAAACATGTTGAATATTCTTCATTGCCCTTGTTCCCTTCTAAGTCCATTCCATCCTCTCAAGTTACCATTTGTTCATTGTTTAGCTATCTTGCCCTGTGAAGCCAACCTTTGTTGAAAAGCCAAATCCAGTTAAGCCATCTTTTGATCCGGATTTAAACAGGAACGCAATAGATTACAGAGATAACCATAAATACAAAGATGTGATAACCATAAGTAAAGAGATGCAGCGGAAATAATACTTCATTTCATTAATGGAAAATACCGAAATATGCTTACAACCAGAATTGGAAATAAACCAGCTAGAGCGATGGTAGTTTATCTCTGAGAAGAGATGTGCGGCTACATGCCTCTGAAATGTTCCGAACTGTGTTACAATGAGGCTCGAATGCCTATTTATTGTTGAGAAACAATGGAAAACCCTTCACATTCCAAAACCTAACCCCAGAAGATGAAACACCAAATTGTGGGCCCTGTTTGGGGGTAAGTTGGTACATCAACTTCCCGGGGTCGTAACTTTAGCATATGATCTCCATTTGACGTGTACAATAGCTCATTAGAAAGATCTATTCGAGCACTATCATTGTTGGACCAGGCAACATGGGTCCATTCCATGGACCCATGTTGCCCCCAGATTCCCCAAAAAACGTCGTTTAGGGCCTCAAAACGGCTCCGGAAGTTCAGGACCCGAAAAACTGCTAAAAATAGTAAGTTGTGCTACAATTAAGGAAACTGAAAAACTGAAAGAGACAGTTTCAGGGGTCCAAATGGGATAGGTGGGTGGCCACCAACATGCACCTGAATCATTCCTCCCCCCTTAGGAAGCAATGGTCCCCATTGTGTTGAGTTCCTCCCTGAGATAAGGAAGCTTCTGTTGAGCTGGGTCGTTGGTGAGTTGTTCTGCAATCTCTGATGTGTCCAAAAATGGTGGGAAGCATGGTCGACGGCGGTCCACATTGAACACTCGGTGCAAGTGGAAGAATGGAGGAATGCTGTGCTTCAAAGCATTGTTGCCCATAGCCTTGGTACTGCTGTAAGGACCTTGTCGGAGTGGTCTGAGCTTCTGATGGGTTC